>JAWQEG010000010.1:797500-1022500 GCA_033782935.1 Petrolisthes cinctipes
ATCTTGAAAACATTCTAGCAAGAAGTAGGCATGTACAGATTGCTTCTGGGAACCAAAAATATCGAATTTTCAAGTGTTTTGAACCTGAATTTGGGATATAGACGGGTACAGAAGATACTTACACATATTGACTTTGGGCAGCTAAAATATCGATTTTCAGCATGTTTTAGGCCTGTATTTTGAAAATATTCTAGCACTGAGTAGGCATGTACAGATCGCTTCTGGGACCCAAAAATATCGAATTTTCGGGGGTTTGAGCCAGAATTTGGGATATAACCGGGTACAGAGGATGCAGGCACATATCGACTTTTTGCACCTTAAATATCGATTTTGAGCATGTTTTGGGTCTGTATCTTGAACAAATTCTAGCAAGGAGTAGGCATGTACAGATCGCTTCTGGGACCCAAAAATACCGAATTTTCTGGTGTTTTGAACCTGAATTTGGGATATAGACGGGTACAGAAGATGCATACACATATTGACTTTGGGCACCTAATATATAGATTTTCAGCATGTTTTGGGCCTGTATTATGAAAATACATTACCACGGAGTAGGCATGTACAGATCGCTTCTGGGACAAAAAAATATCGAATTTTCGGGTGTTTTCAGCCTGAATTTGAGATGTAAACGGATACAGAAGATGCATGTACATATCGACTTTGGGCACCTAAAATATCGATTTTAATCATGTTTTGGTCCTGTATTTTGAAAATACTCTAACACTGTGTAGGCATGTACGGAACGCTTCTGAGACACAAAAATATCGATTTTTTGGGTGTTTTGAGCCTGAATTAGAGATATAAACGGGTACAGAAGATGCATGCACATATCGACTTTGGACACCTAAAATATCGATTTATAGCATGTTTTAAGCCTGTATTTTAAAAACATTCTAGCACTGAGTAGGCATGTGCATATTGCTTAAGGGACCCCAAAATATCGAATTTTCGGAGTTTTGAGCCTGAATTTGAGATATAAACGGGTACAGAAGATGCATGCGCATATCGACTGTTTGCACTTAAAATATCGATTTTGAGCATGTCTTGTGTTTGTATCTTGAAAACATTCTTGCAAGGAGTAGGCATGTACAGATTGCTTCTGGGACCCAAAAATATCGAGTTTTCGAGTGTTTTGAACCTGAATTTGGGATATAGATGGGTACAGAAGATACATACACATATTGACTTTGGGCAGCTAAAATATCGATTTTCATCATGTTTTAGGCCTGTATTTTGAAAATACTCTAACACGGAGTATGCATGTACACATTGCTTTTGGGACCCAAAAATATTGAATATTCGGGTGTTTTGAACGTGAATTTGGGATATAGACGGGTACAGAAGATGCATACACATATTGACTTTGGGCACATAAAATATAGATTTTCAGCATGTTTTGGGCCTGTATTTTGAAAATACATTAACACGGAGTAGGCATGTACAGATCGCTTCTGGGACACGAAAATATCGATTTTTTGGGTGTTTTGAGCCTGAATTTGAGATATAAACGGATTCAGAAGATACATGCACATATCGACTTTGGACACCTAAAATATCGATTTATAGCATGTTTTAAGCCTGTATTTTAAAAACATTCCAGCACTGAGTAGGCATGTGCAGATTGCTTAAGGGACCCAAAAAAAACGAATTTTCGGAGTTTTGAGCCTGAATTTGAGATATAAACGGGTACAGAGGATGCATGCACATTTCGACTTTTTGCACCTAAAATATCGATTTTGAGCATGTTTTGGGTTTGTATCTTGAAAACATTCTAGCAAGAAGTAGGCACGTACAGATTGCTTCTGGGACCCAAAAATATCGAATTTTCGAGTGTTTTAAACCTGAATTTGGGATATAGACGGGTACAGAAGATGCATACACATATTGACTTTGGGCAGCTAAAATATCGATTTTAAGCATGTTTTAGGCCTGTATTTTGAAAATACTCTAACACGGAGTATGTATGTACACATTGCTTTTGGGACCCAAAAATATCGAATATTCGGGTGTTTTGAGTCTGAATTTGAGATTTAAACGGGTACAGAAGATGCATGCACATATCGACTTTGGGCACCCAAAATATCGATTTTGAGCATGTTTTGGGCCTGTATTTTAAAAACACTCTAACACGGAGTGTGCACGTACAGATCGCTTTTGGGACCCAAAAATATCGAATTTTCGGGTGTTTTGAGCCTGAATTTTAGATATAAACGGGTACAGAAGATGCATGCACATATCGACTTTGGGCACCCAAAATATCGATTTTGAGCATGTTTTGGGTCTGTATTTTTAAAATACTCTAACACTGAGTAGACACGTACAGATCGCTTCTGGAACCCAAATAAATCAAATTTTAGGGTGTTCTGAGCCTGAATTTGAGATATGAACGGGTACAGAAGATGCATGCACATATCGACTTTGGGAACCTAAAATATCGATTTTGAGCATGTTTTGGGGCTGTATTTTGAAAATACTATTGCACGGTGTAGACATGTACAGATCGCTTCTGGGACACAAAAATATCGATTTTTTGGGTGTTTTGAGCCTGAATTTGAGATATAAACGCGTACAGAAGATGCATGCACATATCGACTTTGGCACCCAAAATATCGATTTTTAGTATGTTTTCGGCGTATAATTTGAAAATATTCTGGCACTGAGTAGGCATGTACAGATCGCTTCTGGGACCCAAAAATATCGAATTTTCGGGTGTTTTGAGCCAGAATTTGAGATATAAACGGATTCAGAAGATACATGCACATATCGACTTTTTGCACCTAAAATATCGATTTTGAGCATGTTTTGGGCCTGTATTTTGAAAATACATTAACACGGAGTAGGCATGTACAGATCGCTTCGGGGACCCAAAAAAATCGAATTTTCGGGTGTTTTGAGCCTGAATTTGAGATATAAACGGGTACAGAAGATGCATGCACATTTCGACTTTTTGCACCTAAAATATCGATTTTGAGCATGTTTTGGGTCTGTATCTTGAAAACATTCCAGCAAGAAGTAGGCATGTACAGATTGCTTCTGGGACCCAAAAATATCGAATTTTCGAGTGTTTTGAACCTGAATTTGGGATATAGACGGGTACAGAAGATACATACACATATTGACTTTGGTCAGCTAAAATATCGATTTTCAGCATGTTTTGGGCCTGTATTTCGAAAATACTCTAACACGGAGTATGCATGTACGTACACATTGCTTTTGGGACCCAAAAATATTGAATATTTGGGTGTTTTGAGTCAGAATTTGAGATATAAACGGGTACAGAAGATGCATGCACATATCGACTTTTTGCACCTAAAATATCGATTTTGAGTATGTTTTGGGTCTGTATCTTGAAAAAATTCTAGCAAGGAGTAGGCATGTACAGATCGTTTATGGGACCCAAAAATACCGAATGTTCTGGTGTTTTGAACCTGAATTTGGGATATAGACGGGTACAGAAGATGCATACACATATTGACTTTGGGCACCTAATATATAGATTTTCAGCATGTTTTGGGCCTGTAATTTGAAAATACATTAACACGGAGAAGGCATGTACAGATCGCTTCTGGGACCCAAAAATATCGAATTTTCGGTTGTTTTGAGCCTGAATTTGAGATATAAACGGGTACAGAAGATGCATGCACATTTCGACTTTTTGCACCTAAAATATCGATTTTGAGCATGTTTTGGGTCTGTATCTTGAAAACATTCTAGCAAGAAGTAGGCATGTACAGATTGCTTCTGGGACCCAAAAATATCGAATTTTCAAGTGTTTTGAACCTGAATTTGGGATATAGACGGGTACAGAAGATACATACACATATTGACTTTGGGCAGCAAAAATATCGATTTTCAGCATGTTTTAGGCCTGTATTTTGAAAATATTCTAGCACTGAGTAGGCATGTACAGATCGCTTCTGGGACCCAAAAATATCGAATTTTCGGGGGTTTTGAGCCAGAATTTGGGATATAACCGGGTACAGAGGATGCATTCACATATTGACTTTGGGCACCTAATATATAGATTTTCAGCATGTTTTGGGCCTGTATTTTGAAAATACATTAACACGGAGTAGGCATGTACAGATCGCTTCTGGGACCCAAAAATATCGAATTTTCGGGTGTTTTGAGCCTGAATTTGAGATATAAACGGATACAGAAGATGCATGTACATATCGACTTTGGGCACCTGAAATATCGATTTTAAGCATGTTTTGGTCCTGTATTTTGAAAATACTCTAACACTGTGTAGGCATGTACAGATCGCTTCTGAGACACAAAAATATCGATTTTTTGGGTGTTTTGAGCCTGAATTTGAGATATAAACGGGTACAGAAGATGCATGCACATATCGACTTTGGACACCTAAAATATCGATTTATAGCATGTTTTAAGCCTGTATTTTAAAAATATTCTAGCACTGAGTAGGCATGTGCAGATTGCTTAAGGGACCCAAAAATATCAAATTTTCGGAGTTTTGAGCCTGAATTTGAGATATAAACGGGTACAGAAGATGCATGCATATATCGACTTTTTGCACTTAAAATATCGATTTTGAGCATGTTTTTGGTCTGTATCTTGAAAACATTCTAGCAAGGAGTAGGCATGTACAGATCGCTTCTGGGACCCAAAAATATCGAATTTTCGGGTGTTTTGAGCCTGAATTTGAGATATAAACGGGTACACAAGATGCATGCACATATCGACTTTTTGCACATAAAATATCGATTTTGAGCATGTCTTGGGTTTGTATCTTAAAAAATTCTAGCAAGGAGTAGGCATGTACAGATCGCTTCTGGGACCCAAAAATATCGAATTTTCGGGTGTTTTGAACCTGAATTTGGGATATAGACGGATACAGAAGATGCTTGCACATATCGACTTTGGGCACCTAAAATATCGATTTTGAGCATGTTTTTTGGCCTTTATTTTGAAAATACTTTAACACGCAGTAGGCATGTACAGATGGCTTCGGGGGCCCAAAAATATCAAATTTTCGGGTGTTTTGAGCCTGAATTTGAGATATAAACGGGTACAGAAGATGCATGCGCATATCGACTTTTTGCACCTAAAATATCGATTTTGAGCATGTCTTGTGTTTGTATCTTAAAAAATTCTAGCAAGGAGTAGGCATGTACAGATTGCTTTTGGGACCCAAAAATATCGAATTTTCGAGTGTTTTGAACCTGAATTTGGGATATAGACGGGTACAGAAGATACATACACATATTGACTTTGGGCAGCTAAAATATCGATTTTCAGCATGTTTTAGGCCTGTATTTTGAAAATACTCTAACACGGAGTATGCATGTACACATTGCTTTTGGGACCCAAAAATATTGAATATTCGGGTGTTTTGAACGTGAATTTGGGATATAGACGGGTACAGAAGATGCATACACATATTGACTTTGGGCACATAAAATATAGATTTTCAGCATGTTTTGGGCCTGTATTTTGAAAATACATTAACACGGACTAGGCATGTACAGATCGCTTCTGGGACACAAAAATATCGATTTTTTGGGTGTTTTGAACCTGAATTTGGGATATAGACGGGTACAGAAGATGCATGCACATATTGACTTTGGGCACCTAATATATAGATTTTCAGCATGTTTTGGGCCTGTATTTTAAAAAGATTCTAGCACTGAGTATGCATGTACAGATCGCTTAAGGGACCCAAAAATATCGAATTTTCAGGTGTTTTGAGCCTGAATTTGAGATATAAACGGGTACAGAAAATGCATGCACATATCGACTTTTTGCACCTAAAATATCGATTTTGAGCATGTCTTGGGTTTGTATCTTAAAAAATTCTAGCAAGGAGTATGCATGTACAGATCGCTTCTGGGACCCAAAAATACCGAATTTTCTGGTGTTTTGAACCTGAATTTGGGATATAGACGGGTACAGAAGATGCATATACATATTGACTTTGGGCACCTAATATATAGATTTTCAGCATGTTTTGGGCCTGTATTTAGAAAATACATTAACACGGAGTAGGCATGTACAGATCGCTTCTGGGACCCAAAAATATCGAATTTTAGGTTGTTTTGAGCCTGAATTTGAGATATAAACGGGTACAGAAGATGCATGCATATTTCGACTTTTTGCACCTAAAATATCGATTTTGAGGATGTTTTGGGTCTGTATCTTGAAAACATTCTAGCAAGAGGTAGGCATGTACAGATTGCTTCTGGGACCCAAAAATATCGAATTTTCAAGTGTTTTGAACCTGAATTTGGGATATAGACGGGTACAGAAGATACATACACATATTGACTTTGGGCAGCAAAAATATCGATTTTCAGCATGTTTTAGGCCTGTATTTTGAAAATATTCTAGCACTGAGTAGGCATGTACAGATCGCTTCTGGGACCCAAAAATATCGAATTTTCGGGGGTTTTGAGCCAGAATTTGGGATATAACCGGGTACAGAGGATGCATGCACATATCGACTTTTTGCACCTAAAATATCGATTTTGAGCATGTTTTGGGTCTGTATCTTGAAAAAATTCTAGCAAGGAGTAGGCATGTACAGATCGCTTCTGGGACCCAAAAATACCGAATTTTCTGGTGTTTTGAGCCTGAATTTGAGATATAAACGGATACAGAAGATGCATGTACATATCAACTTTGGGCACCTAAAATATCGATTTTAAGCATGTTTTGGTCCTGTATTTTGAAAATACTCTAACACTGTGTAGGCATGTACAGATCGCTTCTGAGACACAAAAATATCGATTTTTTGGGTGTTTTGAGCCTGAATTTGAGATATAAACGGGTACAGAAGATGCATGCACATATCGACTTTGGACACCTAAAATATCGATTTATAGCATGTTTTAAGCCTGTATTTTAAAAACATTCTAGCACTGAGTAGACATGTGCAGATTGCTTAAGGGACCCCAAAATATCGAATTTTCGGATTTTTGAGCCTGAATTTGAAATATAAACGGGTACAGAAGATGCATGCATATATCGACTTTTTGCACTTAAAATATCGATTTTGAGCATGTTTTTGGTCTGTATCTTGAAAACATTCTAGCAAGGAGTAGGCATGTACAGATCGCTTCTGGGACCCAAAAATATCGAATTTTCGGGTGTTTTGAGCCTGAATTTGAGATATAAACGGGTACACAAGATGCATGCACATATCGACTTTTTGCACATAAAATATCGATTTTGAGCATGTCTTGGGTTTGTATCTTAAAAAATTCTAGCAAGGAGTAGGCATGTACAGATCGCTTCTGGGACCCAAAAATATCGAATTTTCGGGTGTTTTGAACCTGAATTTGGGATATAGACGGATACAGAAGATGCTTGCACATATCGACTTTGGGCACCTAAAATATCGATTTTGAGCATGTTTTGGGCCTGTATTTTGAAAATACTCTAACACGCAGTAGGCATGTACAGATGGCTTCGGGGACCCAAAAATATCGAATTTTCGGGTGTTTTGAGCCTGAATTTGAGATATAAACGGGTACAGAAGATGCATGCGCATATCGACTGTTTGCACTTAAAATATCGATTTTGAGCATGTCTTGTGTTTGTATCTTAAAAAATTCTAGCAAGGAGTAGGCATGTACAGATTGCTTCTGGGACCCAAAAATATCGAGTTTTCGAGTGTTTTGAACCTGAATTTGGGATATAGATGGGTACAGAAGATACATACACATATTGACTTTGGGCAGCTAAAATATCGATTTTCAGCATGTTTTAGGCCTGTATTTTGAAAATACTCTAACACGGAGTATGCATGTACACATTGCTTTTGGGACCCAAAAATATTGAATATTCGGGTGTTTTGAACGTGAATTTGGGATATAGACGGGTACAGAAGATGCATACACATATTGACTTTGGGC
Organism: Petrolisthes cinctipes; assembly: GCA_033782935.1. Lineage (NCBI taxonomy): Eukaryota > Metazoa > Arthropoda > Malacostraca > Decapoda > Porcellanidae > Petrolisthes > Petrolisthes cinctipes. The sequence goes on from JAWQEG010000010.1 coordinate 805,378, forward strand.
ACATAAAATATAGATTTTCAGCATGTTTTGGGCCTGTATTTTGAAAATACATTAACACGGAGTAGGCATGTACAGATCGCTTCTGGGACACGAAAATATCGATTTTTTGGGTGTTTTGAGCCTGAATTTGAGATATAAACGGATTCAGAAGATACATGCACATATCGACTTTGGACACCTAAAATATCGATTTATAGCATGTTTTAAGCCTGTATTTTAAAAACATTCTAGCACTGAGTAGGCATGTGCAGATTGCTTAAGGGACCCAAAAAAAACGAATTTTCGGAGTTTTGAGCCTGAATTTGAGATATAAACGGGTACAGAGGATGCATGCACATTTCGACTTTTTGCACCTAAAATATCGATTTTGAGCATGTTTTGGGTTTGTATCTTGAAAACATTCTAGCAAGAAGTAGGCACGTACAGATTGCTTCTGGGACCCAAAAATATCGAATTTTCGAGTGTTTTAAACCTGAATTTGGGATATAGACGGGTACAGAAGATGCATACACATATTGACTTTGGGCAGCTAAAATATCGATTTTAAGCATGTTTTAGGCCTGTATTTTGAAAATACTCTAACACGGAGTATGTATGTACACATTGCTTTTGGGACCCAAAAATATCGAATATTCGGGTGTTTTGAGTCTGAATTTGAGATTTAAACGGGTACAGAAGATGCATGCACATATCGACTTTGGGCACCCAAAATATCGATTTTGAGCATGTTTTGGGCCTGTATTTTAAAAAGATTCTAGCACTGAGTATGCATGTACAGATCGCTTAAGGGACCCAAAAATATCGAATTTTCAGGTGTTTTGAGCCTGAATTTGAGATATAAACGGGTACAGAAAATGCATGCACATATCGACTTTTTGCACCTAAAATATCGATTTTGAGCATGTCTTGGGTTTGTATCTTAAAAAATTCTAGCAAGGAGTAGGCATGTACAGATCGCTTCTGGGACCCAAAAATACCGAATTTTCTGGTGTTTTGAACCTGAATTTGGGATATAGACGGGTACAGAAGATGCATATACATATTGACTTTGGGCACCTAATATATAGATTTTCAGCATGTTTTGGGCCTGTATTTAGAAAATACATTAACACGGAGTAGGCATGTACAGATCGCTTCTGGGACCCAAAAATATCGAATTTTAGGTTGTTTTGAGCCTGAATTTGAGATATAAACGGGTACAGAAGATGCATGCATATTTCGACTTTTTGCACCTAAAATATCGATTTTGAGGATGTTTTGGGTCTGTATCTTGAAAACATTCTAGCAAGAGGTAGGCATGTACAGATTGCTTCTGGGACCCAAAAATATCGAATTTTCAAGTGTTTTGAACCTGAATTTGGGATATAGACGGGTACAGAAGATACATACACATATTGACTTTGGGCAGCAAAAATATCGATTTTCAGCATGTTTTAGGCCTGTATTTTGAAAATATTCTAGCACTGAGTAGGCATGTACAGATCGCTTCTGGGACCCAAAAATATCGAATTTTCGGGGGTTTTGAGCCAGAATTTGGGATATAACCGGGTACAGAGGATGCATGCACATATCGACTTTTTGCACCTAAAATATCGATTTTGAGCATGTTTTGGGTATGTATCTTGAAAAAATTCTAGCAAGGAGTAGGCATGTACAGATCGCTTCTGGGACCCAAAAATACCGAATTTTCTGGTGTTTTGAGCCTGAATTTGAGATATAAACGGATACAGAAGATGCATGTACATATCAACTTTGGGCACCTAAAATATCGATTTTAAGCATGTTTTGGTCCTGTATTTTGAAAATACTCTAACACTGTGTAGGCATGTACAGATCGCTTCTGAGACACAAAAATATCGATTTTTTGGGTGTTTTGAGCCTGAATTTGAGATATAAACGGGTACAGAAGATGCATGCACATATCGACTTTGGACACCTAAAATATCGATTTATAGCATGTTTTAAGCCTGTATTTTAAAAACATTCTAGCACTGAGTAGGCATGTGCAGATTGCTTAAGGGACCCCAAAATATCGAATTTTCGGATTTTTGAGCCTGAATTTGAAATATAAACGGGTACAGAAGATGCATGCATATATCGACTTTTTGCACTTAAAATATCGATTTTGAGCATGTTTTTGGTCTGTATCTTGAAAACATTCTAGCAAGGAGTAGGCATGTACAGATCGCTTCTGGGACCCAAAAATATCGAATTTTCGGGTGTTTTGAGCCTGAATTTGAGATATAAACGGGTACACAAGATGCATGCACATATCGACTTTTTGCACATAAAATATCGATTTTGAGCATGTCTTGGGTTTGTATCTTAAAAAATTCTAGCAAGGAGTAGGCATGTACAGATCGCTTCTGGGACCCAAAAATATCGAATTTTCGGGTGTTTTGAACCTGAATTTGGGATATAGACGGATACAGAAGATGCTTGCACATATCGACTTTGGGCACCTAAAATATCGATTTTGAGCATGTTTTGGGCCTGTATTTTGAAAATACTCTAACACGCAGTAGGCATGTACAGATGGCTTCGGGGACCCAAAAATATCGAATTTTCGGGTGTTTTGAGCCTGAATTTGAGATATAAACGGGTACAGAAGATGCATGCGCATATCGACTGTTTGCACTTAAAATATCGATTTTGAGCATGTCTTGTGTTTGTATCTTAAAAAATTCTAGCAAGGAGTAGGCATGTACAGATTGCTTCTGGGACCCAAAAATATCGAGTTTTCGAGTGTTTTGAACCTGAATTTGGGATATAGATGGGTACAGAAGATACATACACATATTGACTTTGGGCAGCTAAAATATCGATTTTCAGCATGTTTTAGGCCTGTATTTTGAAAATACTCTAACACGGAGTATGCATGTACACATTGCTTTTGGGACCCAAAAATATTGAATATTCGGGTGTTTTGAACGTGAATTTGGGATATAGACGGGTACAGAAGATGCATACACATATTGACTTTGGGCACATAAAATATAGATTTTCAGCATGTTTTGGGCCTGTATTTTGAAAATACATTAACACGGAGTAGGCATGTACAGATCGCTTCTGGGACACGAAAATATCGATTTTTTGGGTGTTTTGAGCCTGAATTTGAGATATAAACGGATTCAGAAGATACATGCACATATCGACTTTGGACACCTAAAATATCGATTTATAGCATGTTTTAAGCCTGTATTTTAAAAACATTCTAGCACTGAGTAGGCATGTGCAGATTGCTTAAGGGACCCAAAAAAAACGAATTTTCGGAGTTTTGAGCCTGAATTTGAGATATAAACGGGTACAGAGGATGCATGCACATTTCGACTTTTTGCACCTAAAATATCGATTTTGAGCATGTTTTGGGTTTGTATCTTGAAAACATTCTAGCAAGAAGTAGGCACGTACAGATTGCTTCTGGGACCCAAAAATATCGAATTTTCGAGTGTTTTAAACCTGAATTTGGGATATAGACGGGTACAGAAGATGCATACACATATTGACTTTGGGCAGCTAAAATATCGATTTTAAGCATGTTTTAGGCCTGTATTTTGAAAATACTCTAACACGGAGTATGTATGTACACATTGCTTTTGGGACCCAAAAATATCGAATATTCGGGTGTTTTGAGTCTGAATTTGAGATTTAAACGGGTACAGAAGATGCATGCACATATCGACTTTGGGCACCCAAAATATCGATTTTGAGCATGTTTTGGGTCTGTATTTTTAAAATACTCTAACACTGAGTAGACACGTACAGATCGCTTCTGGAACCCAAATAAATCAAATTTTAGGGTGTTCTGAGCCTGAATTTGAGATATGAACGTGTACAGAAGATGCATGCACATATCGACTTTGGCACCCAAAATATCGATTTTTAGTATGTTTTCGGCGTATAATTTGAAAATATTCTGGCACTGAGTAGGCATGTACAGATCGCTTCTGGGACCCAAAAATATCGAATTTTCGGGTGTTTTGAGCCAGAATTTGAGATATAAACGGATTCAGAAGATACATGCACATATCGACTTTTTGCACCTAAAATATCGATTTTGAGCATGTTTTGGGCCTGTATTTTGAAAATACATTAACACGGAGTAGGCATGTACAGATCGCTTCGGGGACCCAAAAATATCGAATTTTCGGGTGTTTTGAGCCTGAATTTGAGATATAAACGGGTACAGAAGATGCATGCACATTTCGACTTTTTGCACCTAAAATATCGATTTTGAGCATGTTTTGGGTCTGTATCTTGAAAACATTCCAGCAAGAAGTAGGCATGTACAGATTGCTTCTGGGACCCAAAAATATCGAATTTTCGAGTGTTTTGAACCTGAATTTGGGATATAGACGGGTACAGAAGATACATACACATATTGACTTTGGTCAGCTAAAATATCGATTTTCAGCATGTTTTGGGCCTGTATTTTGAAAATACTCTAACACGGAGTATGCATGTACGTACACATTGCTTTTGGGACCCAAAAATATTGAATATTTGGGTGTTTTGAGTCAGAATTTGAGATATAAACGGGTACAGAAGATGCATGCACATATCGACTTTTTGCACCTAAAATATCGATTTTGAGTATGTTTTGGGTCTGTATCTTGAAAAAATTCTAGCAAGGAGTAGGCATGTACAGATCGTTTATGGGACCCAAAAATACCGAATGTTCTGGTGTTTTGAACCTGAATTTGGGATATAGACGGGTACAGAAGATGCATACACATATTGACTTTGGGCACCTAATATATAGATTTTCAGCATGTTTTGGGCCTGTAATTTGAAAATACATTAACACGGAGAAGGCATGTACAGATCGCTTCTGGGACCCAAAAATATCGAATTTTCGGTTGTTTTGAGCCTGAATTTGAGATATAAACGGGTACAGAAGATGCATGCACATTTCGACTTTTTGCACCTAAAATATCGATTTTGAGCATGTTTTGAGTCTGTATCTTGAAAACATTCTAGCAAGAAGTAGGCATGTACAGATTGCTTCTGGGACACAAAAATATCGAATTTTCAAGTGTTTTGAACCTGAATTTGGGATATAGACGGGTACAGAAGATACATACACATATTGACTTTGGGCAGCAAAAATATCGATTTTCAGCATGTTTTAGGCCTGTATTTTGAAAATATTCTAGCACTGAGTAGGCATGTACAGATCGCTTCTGGGACCCAAAAATATCGAATTTTCGGGGGTTTTGAGCCAGAATTTGGGATATAACCGGGTACAGAGGATGCATTCACATATTGACTTTGGGCACCTAATATATAGATTTTCAGCATGTTTTGGGCCTGTATTTTGAAAATACATTAACACGGAGTAGGCATGTACAGATCGCTTCTGGGACCCAAAAATATCGAATTTTCGGGTGTTTTGAGCCTGAATTTGAGATATAAACGGATACAGAAGATGCATGTACATATCGACTTTGGGCACCTGAAATATCGATTTTAAGCATGTTTTGGTCCTGTATTTTGAAAATACTCTAACACTGTGTAGGCATGTACAGATCGCTTCTGAGACACAAAAATATCGATTTTTTGGGTGTTTTCAGCCTGAATTTGAGATATAAACGGGTACAGAAGATGCATGCACATATCGACTTTGGACACCTAAAATATCGATTTATAGCATGTTTTAAGCCTGTATTTTAAAAATATTCTAGCACTGAGTAGGCATGTGCAGATTGCTTAAGGGACCCAAAAATATCAAATTTTCGGAGTTTTGAGCCTGAATTTGAGATATAAACGGGTACAGAAGATGCATGCATATATCGACTTTTTGCACTTAAAATATCGATTTTGAGCATGTTTTTGGTCTGTATCTTGAAAACATTCTAGCAAGGAGTAGGCATGTACAGATCGCTTCTGGGACCCAAAAATATCGGATTTTCGGGTGTTTTGAGCCTGAATTTGAGATATAAACGGGTACACAAGATGCATGCACATATCGACTTTTTGCACATAAAATATCGATTTTGAGCATGTCTTGGGTTTGTATCTTAAAAAATTCTAGCAAGGAGTAGGCATGTACAGATCGCTTCTGGGACCCAAAAATATCGAATTTTCGGGTGTTTTGAACCTGAATTTGGGATATAGACGGATACAGAAGATGCTTGCACATATCGACTTTGGGCACCTAAAATATCGATTTTGAGCATGTTTTTTGGCCTGTATTTTGAAAATACTCTAACACGCAGTAGGCATGTACAGATGGCTTCGGGGGCCCAAAAATATCGAATTTTCGGGTGTTTTGAGCCTGAATTTGAGATATAAACGGGTACAGAAGATGCATGCGCATATCGACTTTTTGCACCTAAAATATCGATTTTGAGCATGTCTTGTGTTTGTATCTTAAAAAATTCTAGCAAGGAGTAGGCATGTACAGATTGCTTCTGGGACCCAAAAATATCGAATTTTCGAGTGTTTTGAACCTGAATTTGGGATATAGACGGGTACAGAAGATACATACACATATTGACTTTGGGCAGCTAAAATATCGATTTTCAGCATGTTTTAGGCCTGTATTTTGAAAATACTCTAACACGGAGTATGCATGTACACATTGCTTTTGGGACCCAAAAATATTGAATATTCGGGTGTTTTGAACGTGAATTTGGGATATAGACGGGTACAGAAGATGCATACACATATTGACTTTGGGCACATAAAATATAGATTTTCAGCATGTTTTGGGCCTGTATTTTGAAAATACATTAACACGGACTAGGCATGTACAGATCGCTTCTGGGACACAAAAATATCGATTTTTTGGGTGTTTTGAACCTGAATTTGGGATATAGACGGGTACAGAAGATGCATGCACATATTGACTTTGGGCACCTAATATATAGATTTTCAGCATGTTTTGGGCCTGTATTTTAAAAAGATTCTAGCACTGAGTATGCATGTACAGATCGCTTAAGGGACCCAAAAATATCGAATTTTCAGGTGTTTTGAGCCTGAATTTGAGATATAAACGGGTACAGAAAATGCATGCACATATCGACTTTTTGCACCTAAAATATCGATTTTGAGCATGTCTTGGGTTTGTATCTTAAAAAATTCTAGCAAGGAGTAGGCATGTACAGATCGCTTCTGGGACCCAAAAAGACCGAATTTTCGGGTGTTTTGAACCTGAATTTGGGATATAGACGGGTACAGAAGATGCATATACATATTGACTTTGGGCACCTAATATATAGATTTTCAGCATGTTTTGGGCCTGTATTTAGAAAATACATTAACACGGAGTAGGCATGTACAGATCGCTTCTGGGACCCAAAAATATCGAATTTTCGGGTGTTTTGAGCCTGAATTTGAGATATAAACGGGTACAGAAGATGCATGCACATTTCGACTTTTTGCACCTAAAATATCGATTTTGAGGATGTTTTGGGTCTGTATCTTGAAAACATTCTAGCAAGAGGTAGGCATGTACAGATTGCTTCTGGGACCCAAAAATATCGAATTTTCAAGTGTTTTGAACCTGAATTTGGGATATAGACGGGTACAGAAGATACATACACATATTGACTTTGCGCAGCAAAAATATCGATTTTCAACATGTTTTAGGCCTGTATTTTGAAAATATTCTAGCACTGAGTAGGCATGTACAGATCGCTTCTGGGACCAAAAAATATCGAATTTTCGGGGGTTTTGAGCCAGAATTTGGGATATAACCGGGTACAGAGGATGCATGCACATATCGACTTTTTGCACCTAAAATATCGATTTTGAGCATGTTTTGGGTCTGTATCTTGAAAAAATTCTAGCAATGAGTAGGCATGTACAGATCGCTTGTAGGACCCAAAAATACCGAATTTTCTGGTGTTTTGAACCTGAATTTGGAATATAGACGCGTACAGAAGATGCATACACATATTGACTTTGGGCACATAAAATATCGATTTTAAGCATGTTTTGGGCCTGTATTTTGAAAATACATTAACACGGAGTAGGCATGTACAGATCGCTTCTGGGACACAAAAATATCGATTTTTTGGGTGTTTTGAGTCTGAATTTGAGATATAAACGGGTTCAGAAGATACATGCACATATCGACTTTTGACACCTAAAATATCGATTTATAGCATGTTTTAAGCCTGTATTTTAAAAACATTCTAGCACTGAGTAGGCATGTGCAGATTGCTTAAGGGACCCAAAAAAACCGAATTTTTGGAGTTTTGAGCCTGAATTTGAGATATAACCGGGTACAGAGGATGCATGCACATATCGACTTTTTGCACTTAAAATATCGATTTTTAACATGTTTTGGGTCTGTATCTTGAAAACAATCTAGCAAGGAGTAGGTATATACAGATCGCTTCTGGGACCCAAAAAAATTGAATTTTCTGGTGTTTTGAACCTGAATTTGGGATATACACGTGTACAGAAGATGCATACACATTTTGACTTTGGGCACATAAAATATCGATTTTCAGCATGTATTGGGCCTGTATTTTAAAAACACTCTAACACGGAGTGTGCACGTACAGATCGCTTCTGGGACCCAAAAATATTGAATTTTCGAGTGTTTTGAGCCTGAATTTGAGATATAAACGGGTACAGATGATGCATGCACATATCTACTTTGGGCACCTAAAATATCGATTTTTAGCATGTTTTGGGCCTGTATTTTAAAAATACTCTAACACGGAGTAGACATGAACAGATCGCTTTTGGGACCCAAAAATATCGAATTTTCGGGTGTTTTGAGCCAAAATTAAAATATAAACGTGTACAGAAGATGCATGCACATATCGACTTTGGGCACCTAAAATATCGATTTTTAGCATGTTTTGGGCCTGTATTTAAAAAATACTCTAACTTGGAGTAGACATGTACAGATCGCTTTTGGGACCCAAAAATATCGAATTTTCGGGTGTTTTGAGCCTGAATTTTATATATAAACGGGTACAGAAGATGAATGCACATATCGACTTTGGACACCTAAAATATCGATTTTTAGCAATTTTTGACCCTATATTTTGAAAACATTCCAGCACTGAGTATGCATGTACAGATAGTTTAAGGGACCCAAAAATATGGAATTTCCGGGTCTTTTGAGCCTGAATTTGAGATATAAACGGGTACAGAAGATGCATGCACATATCGACTTTTTGCACCTAAAATATCGATTTTGAGCATGTCTTGGGTTTGTATCTTAAAAAATTCTAGCAAGGAGTAGGCATGTACAGATCGCTTCTGGAAACCAAAAATATCGAATTTTCGGGTGTTTTGAACCTGAATTTGGGATATAGACGGATACAGAAGATGCATGCACATATCGACTTTGGGCACCTAAAATATCGATTTTGAGCATGTTTTGGGCCTGTATTTCGAAAATACTCTAACACGGAGTAGGCATGTACAGATTGCTTTGGGGATCCAAAAATATCGAATTTTCGGGTGTTTTGAGCCTGAATTTGAGATATAAACAGGTACAGAAGATGCATGCACATTTCGACTTTTTGCACCTAAAATATCGATTTTGAGCATGTTTTGGGTCTGTATCTTGAAAACATTCTAGCAAGAAGTAGGCATGTACAGATTGCTTCTGGGACCCAAAAATATCAAATTTTCGAGTGTTTTGAACCTGAATTTGGGATATAGACGGATACAGAAGATGCATGCACATATCGACTTTGGGCACCTAAAATATCGATTTTGAGCATGTTTTGGGCCTGTATTTTAAAAATACTCTAACACTGAGTAGACACGTACAGATCGCTTCTGGAACCCAAATAAATCGAATTTTAGGGTGTTCTGAGCCTGAATTTGAGATATGAACGGGTACAGAAGATGCATGCACATATCGACTTTTTGCACTTAAAATGTCGATTTTTAACATGTTTTGGGACTGTATCTTGAAAACATTCTAGCACGGAGTGTGCACGTACAGATCGCTTCTGGGACCCAAAAATATTGAATTTTCGGGTGTTTTGAGCCTGAATTTGAGATATAAACGGGTACAGATGATGAATGCACATATCGACTTTGGGCACCTAAAATATCGATTTTTAGCATGTTTTGGGCCTGTATTTTAAAAAAACTCTAACACGGAGTAGACATGTACAGATCGCTTTTGGGACCCAAAAATATCGAATTTTCGGAGTTTTGAACCTGAATTTGAGATATAAACGGGTACAGAAGATGCATGCACATATCAACTTTTTGCACTTAAAATATCGATTTTGAGCATGTTTTGGGTCTGTATCTTGAAAACATTCTAGCAAGGAGTAGGCATGTACAGATCGCTTTTGGGACCCAAAAATATCGAATTTTCTGGTGTTTTGAACTTGAATTTGGGATATACACGGGTACAGAAGATGCATACACATATTGACTTTGGGCACATAAAATATCGATTTTCAGCATGTTTTTGGCCTGTATTTTAAAAACACTGAAACACAGAGTATGCACGTACAGTTCGCTTCTGGGACCCAAAAATATTGAATTTTCTGGTGTTTTGAGCCTGAATTTGAGATATAAACGGGTACACAAGATGCATGCACATATCGACTTTTTGCACCTAAAATATCGATTTTGAGCATGTCTTGGGTTTGTATCTTAAAAAATTCTAGCAAGTTGTAGGCATGTACAGATCGCTTCTGGGACCCAAAAATATCGAATTTTCGGGTGTTTTGAACCTGAATTTGGGATATAGACGGATACAGAAGATGCTAGCACATATCGACTTTTTGCACCTAAAATATCGATTTTGAGCATGTTTTGGGCCTGTATTTTGAAAATACTCTAACACGGAGTATGCATGTACACATTGCTTTTGGGACCCAAAAATATTGAATATTCGGGTGTTTTGAGTCTGAATTTAAGATATAGACGGATACAGAAGATGCATGCACATATCGACTTTGGGCACCTAAAATATCGATTTTGAGCATGTTTTGTGCCTGTATTTTTAAAATACTCCAACACTGAGTAGACACGTACAGATCGCTTCTGGAACCCATATAAATCGAATTTTAGGGTGTTCTGAGCCTGAATTTGAGATATGAACGGGTAAAGAAGATGCATGCACATATCGACTTTTTGCACTTAAAATGTCGATTTTTAACATGTTTTGGGTCTGTATCTTGAAAACATTCTAGCACGGAGTGTGCACGTACAGATCGCTTCTGGGACCCAAAAATATTGAATTTTCGGGTGTTTTGAGCCTGAATTTGAGATATAAACGGGTACAGATGATGAATGCACATATCGACTTTGGGCACCTAAAATATCGATTTTTAGCATGTTTTGGGCCTGTATTTTAAAAAAACTCTAACACGGAGTAGACATGTACAGATCGCTTTTGGGACCCATAAATATCGAATTTTCGGAGTTTTGAGCCTGAATTTGAGATATAAACGGGAACAGAAGATGCATGCACATATCGACTTTTTGCACTTAAAATATCGATTTTGAGCATGTTTTGGGTCTGTATCTTGAAAACATTCTAGCAAGGAGTAGGCATGTACAGATCGCTTTTGGGAACCAAAAATATCGATTTTTCTGGAATTTTGAACTTGAATTTGGGATATACACGTGTACAGAAGATGCATACACATATTGACTTTGGGCACATAAAATATCGATTTTCAGCATGTTTTTGGCCTGTATTTTAAAAACACTCAAACACGGAGTATGCACGTACAGATCGCTTCTGGGACCCAAAAATATTGAATTTTCTGGTGTTTTGAGCCTGAATTTGAGATATAAACGGGTACACAAGATGCATGCACATATCGACTTTTTGCACCTAAAATATCGATTTTGAGCATGTCTTGGGTTTGTATCTTAAAAAATTCTAGCAAGGAGTAGGCATGTACACATCGCTTCTGGAACCCAAAAATATCGAATTTTCGGGTGTTTTGAACCTGAATTTGTGATATAGACGGATACAGAAGATGCATGCACATATCGACTTTGGGCACCTAAAATATCGATTTTGAGCATGTTTTGGGCCTGTATTTTGAAAAAATTCTAGCAAGGAGTAGGCATGTACAGATTGCTTTGGGGATCCAAAAATATCGAATTTTCTTGTGTTTTGAGCCTGAATTTGAGATATAAACAGGTACAGAAGATGCATGCACATTTCGACTTTTTGCACCTAAAATATCGATTTTGAGCATGTTTTGGGTCTGTATCTTGAAAACATTCTAGCAAGAAGTAGGCATGTACAGATTGCTTCTGGTACCCAAAAATATCAAATTTTCGAGTGTTTTGAACCTGAATTTGGGATATAGACGGATACAGAAAATGCATGCACATATCGACTTTCGGCACCTAAAATATCGATTTTGAGCATGTTTTGGGCCTGTATTTTTAAAATACTCTAACACTGAGTAGACACGTACAGATCGTTTCTGGAACCCAAATAAATCGAATTTTAGTGTGTTCTGAGCCTGAATTTAAGATATGAACGGGTAGAGAAGATGCATGCACATATCGACTTTTTGCACTTAAAATGTCGATTTTTAACATGTTTTGGGACTGTATCTTGAAAACATTCTAGCACGGAGTGTACACGTACAGATTGCTTCTGGGACCCAAAAATAATGAATTTTCGGGTGTTTTGAGCCTGAATTTGAGATATAAACGGGTACAGATGATGAATGCACATATCGACTTTGGGCACCTAAAATATCGATTTTTAGCATGTTTTGGGCCTGTATTTTAGAAAAACTCTAACACGGAGTAGACATGTACAGATCGCTTTTGGGACCCAAAAATATCGAATTTTCGGAGTTTTGAGCCTGAATTTGAGATATAAACGGGTACACAAGATGCATGCACATATCGACTTTTTGCACCTAAAATATCGATTTTGAGCATGTCTTGGGTTTGTATCTTAAAAAATTCTAGCAAGGAGTAGGCATGTACACATTGCTTTAGGGTCCCAAAAATATTGAATATTCGGGTGTTTTGAGTCTGAATTTGGGATATAGACGGATACAGAAGATGCTTGCACATATCGACTTTGGGCACCTAAAATATCGATTTTGAGCATGTTTTAGGCCTGTATTTTGAAAATACTCTAACACGGAGTAGGCATGTACAGATGGCTTCGGGGACCCAAAAATATCGAATTTTCGGGTGTTTTGAGCCTGAATTTGAGATATAAACTGGTACAGAAGATGCATGCGCATATCGACTTTTTGCACCTAAAATATCGATTTTGAGCATGTCTTGTGTTTGTATCTTAAAAAATTCTAGCAAGGAGTAGGCATGTACAGATTGCTTCTGGGACCCAAAAATATCGAATTTTCGAGTGTTTTGAACCTGAATTTGGGATATAGACGGGTACAGAAGATTCATACACATATTGACTTTGGGCAGCTAAAATATCGATTTTCAGCATGTTTTAGGCGTGTATTTTGAAAACACTCTAACACGGACTATGCATGTACACATTGCTTTTGGGACCCAAAAATATTGAATATTCGGGTGTTTTGAGTCTGAATTTGAGATATAAACGGGTACAGAAGATGCATGCACATATCGACTTTGGGCACCCAAAATATCGATTTTGAGAGTGTTTTGGGCCTGTATTTTTAAAATACTCTAACACTGAATAGACACGTACAGATCGCTTATGGAACCCAAAAATATCGAAATTTTGGGTGTTTTGAACCTGAATTTGGGATATAGACGGATACAGAAGATGCATGCACATATCGACTTTGGGCACCTAAAATATCGATTTTGAGCATGTTTTGGGCCTGTATTTTGAAAATACTCTAACACGGAGTAGGCATGTACAGATTGCTTTGGGGATCCAAAAATATCGAATTTTCGGGTGTTTTGAGCCTGAATTTGAGATATAAACGGGTACAGAAGATGCATGCACATTTAGACTTTTTGCACCTAAAATATCGATTTTGAGCATGTTTTGGGTCTGTATCTTGAAAACATTCTAGCAAGAAGTAGGCATGTACAGATTGCTTCTGGGACCCAAAAATATCAAATTTTCGAGTGTTTTGAACCTGAATTTAGGATATAGACGGATACAGAAGATGCATGCACATATCGACTTTGGGCACCTAAAATATCGATTTTAAGCATGTTTTGGGCCTGTATTTTTAAAATACTCCAACACTGAGTAGACACGTACAGATCGCTTCTGGAACCCAAATAAATCGAATTTTAGGGTGTTCTGAGCCTGAGATTGAGATATGAACGGGTAAAGAAGATGCATGCACATATCGACTTTTTGCACTTAAAATGTCGATTTTTAACATGTTTTGGGTCTGTATCTTGAAAACATTCTAGCACGGAGTGTGCACGTACAGATCGCTTCTGGGACCCAAAAATATTGAATTTTCGGGTGTTTTGAGCCTGAATTTGAGATATAAACGGGTACAGATGATGAATGCACATATCGACTTTGGGCACCTAAAATATCGATTTTTAGCATGTTTTGGGCCTGTATTTAAAATAAACTCTAACACGGAGTAGACATGTACAGATCGCTTTTGGGACCCATAAATATCGAATTTTCGGAGTTTTGAGCCTGAATTTGAGATATAAACGGGTACAGAAGATGCATGCACATATCGACTTTTTGCACTTAAAATATCGATTTTGAGCATGTTTTGGGTCTGTATCTTGAAAACATTCTAGCAATAAGTAGGAATGTACAGATTGCTTTTGGGACCCAAAAATATCGAATTTTCTGGAATTTTGAACTTGAATTTGGGATATACACGTGTACAGAAGATGCATACACATATTTACTTTGGGCACATAAAATATCGATTTTCAGCATGTTTTTTGCCAGTATTTTAAAAACACTCAAACACGGAGTATGCACGTACAGATCGCTTCTGGGACCCAAAAATATTGAATTTTCTGGTGTTTTGAGCCTGAATTTGAGATATAAACGGGTACACAAGATGCATGCACATTTTGACTTTTTGCACCTATAATATCAATTTTGAGCATGTCTTGGGTTTGTATCTTAAAAAATTCTAGCAAGTTGTAGGCATGTACAGATTGCTTCTGGGACACAAAAATATCGAATTTTCGGGTGTTTTGAACCTGAATTTGGGATATAGACGGATACAGAAGGTGCTTGCACATATCGACTTTGGGCACCTAAAATATCGATTTTGAGCATGTTTTGGGCCTGTATTTTGAAAATACTCTATCACGGAGTAGGCATGTACAGATGGCTTCGATGACCCAAAAATATCGAATTTTCTTGTGTTTTGAACCTGAATTTGAGATATAAACGGGTACAGAAGATGCATGCCCATATCGACTTTTTGCACCTAAAATATCGATTTTGAGCATGTCTTGTGTTTGTATCTTAAAAAATTCTAGCAAGGAGTAGGCATGTACAGATTGCTTCTGGGACCCAAAAATATCGAATTTTCAAGTGTTTTGAACCTGAATTTGGGATATAGACGGGTACAGAAGATACATACACATATTGACTTTGGGCAGCTAAAATATCGATTTTCAGCATGTTTTAGGCCTGTATTTTGAAAATACTCTAACACGGAGTATGCATGTACACATTGCTCTTGAGACCCAAAAATATTGAATATTCGGGTGTTTTGAGTCTGAATTTGAGATATAAACGGGTACAGAAGATGCATGCACATATCGACTTTGGGCACCCAAAATATCGATTTTGAGCATGTTTTGGGCCTGTATATTTAAAATACTCTAACACTGAGTAGACACGTACAGATCGCTTCTGGAACCCAAATAAATCGAATTTTAGGGTGTTCTGAGCCTGAATTTGAGATATGAACGGCTACAGAAGATGCATGCACATATCGACTTTGGGCACCTAAAATATCGATTTTGAGCATGTTTTGGGCCTGTATTTTGAAAATACTATAGCACGGTGTAGACATGTACAGATCGCTTCTGGGACACAAAAATATCGATTTTTTTGAGTGTTTTGAGCCTGAATTTGAGATATAAACGGGTACAGAAGATGCATGCACATATTGACTTTGGCACCCAAAATATCGATTTTTAGTATGTTTTCAGCGTATAATTTGAAAATATTCTAGCACTGAGTAGGCATGTACAGATCGCTTCTGGGACCCAAAAATACCGAGTTTTCGGGTGTTTTGAACCTGAATTTGGGATATAGACGGGTACAGAAGATGCATACACATATTGACTTTGGGCACCTAATATATAGATTTTCAGCATGTTTTGGGCCTGTATTTTGAAAATACATTAACACGGAGTAGGCATGTACAGATCGCTTCTGGGACACAAAAATATCGATTTTTCGGGTGTTTTGAGCCTGAATTTGAGATATAAACGGATACAGAAGATGCATGTACATATCGACTTTGGGCACCTAAAATATCGATTTTGAGCATGTTTTGGGCCAGAATATTGTAAATACTCTAACACGGAGTAGGCATGTACAGATCGTTTCTGGGACACAAAAATATCGATTTTTCGGGTGTTTTGAGCCTGAATTTGAGATATAAACGGATACAGAAGATGCATGCACATATCGACTTTGGACACCTAAAATATCGATTTATAGCATGTTTTAAGCCTGTATTTTAAAAACATTCTAGCACTGAGTAGGCATGTGCAGATTGCTTAAGGAACCAAAAAGAATCGAATTTTCGATGTTTTGAGCCTGAATTTGAGATATAAACGGGTACAGAAGATGCATGCACATATCGACTTTTTGCACTTAAAATATCGATTTTGAGCATGTGTTTGGTCTGTATCTTGAAAACATTCTAGCAAGGAGTAGGCATGTACAGATCGCTTTTGGGACCCAAAAATATCGAATTTTCGGGTGTTTTGAACTTGAATTAGGGATATACACGTGTACAGAAGATGCTTACACATATTAACTTTGGGCACATAAAATATCGATTTTCAGCATGTTTTGAGCCTATATTTTAAAAACACTCTAACACGGAGTATGCACGTACAGATCGCTTCTGGGACCCAAAAATATGGAATTTTTGGGTGTTTTGAGCCTGAATTTGAGATATAAACGGGTACAGAAGATGAATGCACATATCGACTTTGGGCACCTAAAATATCGATTTTTAGCATGTTTTGGGTCTGTATTTCAAAAATACTCTAACACGGAGTAGACATTTACAGATCGCTTTTGGGACCCAAAAATATCGATTTTTCGGGTGTTTTGAGCCTGAATTTGAGATATAAACGGGTACAGAGGATGCATGCACATATTGACTTTTTGCACCTAAAATATCGATTTTGAGCATGTTTTGGGTCTGTATCTTGAAAAAATTCTAGCAAGGAGTAGGCATGTACAGATCGCTTCTGGGCCCCAAAAATACCGAATTTTCTGGTGTTTTGAACCTGAATTTGGGATATAGACGGGTACCGAAGATGCATACACATATTGACTTTGGTCACCTAAAATATAGATTTTGAGCATGTTTTGGGCCTGTATTTTGAAAATACTCTAACACGGAGTAGGCATGTACAGATGGCTTCTGGGACCCAAAAATATCGAATTTTCGGGTGTTTTGAGCCTGAATTTGAGATATAAACGGGTACAGAAGATGCATGCACATATCGACTTTGGGCACCCAAAATATCAATTTTGAGCATGTTTTGGACCTGTATTTTTAAAATGCTCTAACACTGAGTAGACACGTACAGATCGCTTCTGGAACCCAAATAAATCGAATTTTAGGGTGTTCTGAGCCTGAATTTGAGATATGAACGGGTAAAGAAAATGCATGCACATATCGACTTTGGGCACCTAAAATATCGATTTTGAGCATGTTTTGGGCCTGTATTTTGAAAATACTATAGCACGGTGTAGATATGTACAGATCGCTTCAGGGACACAAAAATATCGTTTTTTTGGATGTTTTGAGCCTGAATTTGAGATATAAACGGGTACAGAAGATGCATGCACATATTGACTTTGGCACCCAAAATATCGATTTTTAGTATGTTTTCAGCGTATAATTTGAAAATATTCTAGCACTGAGTAGGCATGTACAGATCGCTTCTGGGACCCAAAAATACCGAGTTTTCTGGTGTTTTGAACCTGAATTTGGGATATAGACGGGTACAGAAGATGCATACACATATTGACTTTGGGCACCTAATATATAGATTTTCAGCATGTTTTGGGCCTGTATTTTGAAAATACATTAACACGAAGTAGGCATGTACAGATCGCTTCTGGGACACAAAAATATCGATTTTTCGGGTGTTTTGAGCCTGAATTTGAGATATAAACGGATACAGAAGATGCATGTACATATCGACTTTGGGCACCTAAAATATCGATTTTGAGCATGTTTTGGGCCAGAATATTGTAAATACTCTAACACGGAGTAGGCATGTACAGATCGTTTCTAGGACACAAAAATATCGATTTTTCGGGTGTTTTGAGCCTGAATTTGAGATATAAACGGATACAGAAGATGCATGCACATATCGACTTTGGACACCTAAAATATCGATTTATAGCATGTTTTAAGCCTGTATTTTAAAAACATTCTAGCACTGAGTAGGCATGTGCAGATTGCTTAAGGGACCAAAAAGAATCGAATTTTCGATGTTTTGAGCCTGAATTTGAGATATAAACGGGTACAGAAGATGCATGCACATATCGACTTTTTGCACTTAAAATATCGATTTTGAGCATGTGTTTGGTCTGTATCTTGAAAACATTCTAGCAAGGAGTAGGCATGTACAGATCGCTTTTGGGACCCAAAAATATCGAATTTTCGGGTGTTTTGAACTTGAATTAGGGATATACACGTGTACAGAAGATGCTTACACATATTGACTTTGGGCACATAAAATATCGATTTTCAGCATGTTTTGAGCCTATATTTTAAAAACACTCTAACACGGAGTATGCACGTACAGATCGCTTCTGGGACCCAAAAATATGGAATTTTCGGGTGTTTTGAGCCTGAATTTGAGATATAAACGGGTACAGAAGATGAATGCACATATCGACTTTGGGCACCTAAAATATCGATTTTTAGCATGTTTTGGGTCTGTATTTCAAAAATACTCTAACACGGAGTAGACATTTACAGATCGCTTTTGGGACCCAAAAATATCGATTTTTCGGGTGTTTTGAGCCTGAATTTGAGATATAAACGGGTACAAAGGATGCATGCACATATTGACTTTTTGCACCTAAAATATCGATTTTGAGCATGTTTTGGGTCTGTATCTTGAAAAAATTCTAGCAAGGAGTAGGCATGTACAGATCGCTTCTGGGCCCCAAAAATACCGAATTTTCTGGTGTTTTGAACCTGAATTTGGGATATAGACGGGTACCGAAGATGCATACACATATTGACTTTGGTCACCTAAAATATAGATTTTGAGCATGTTTTGGGCCTGTATTTTGAAAATACTCTAACACGGAGTATGCATGTACAGATGGCTTCTGGGACCCAAAAATATCGAATTTTCGGGTGTTTTGAGCCTGAATTTGAGATATAAACGGGTACAGAAGATGCATGCACATATCGACTTTGGGCACCCAAAATATCAATTTTGAGCATGTTTTGGACCTGTATTTTTAAAATGCTCTAACACTGAGTAGACACGTACAGATCGCTTCTGGAACCCAAATAAATCGAATTTTAGGGTGTTCTGAGCCTGAATTTGAGATATGAACGGGTAAAGAAAATGCATGCACATATCGACTTTGGGCACCTAAAATATAGATTTTCAGCATGTTTTGGGCCTGTATTTTGAAAATACTATAGCACGGTGTAGATATGTACAGATCGCTTCAGGGACACAAAAATATCGTTTTTTTGGATGTTTTGAGCCTGAATTTGAGATATAAACGGGTACAGAAGATGCATGCACATATCGCCTTTGGCACCCAAAATATCGATTTTTAGTATGTTTTCGGCGTATAATTTGAAAATATTCTAGCACTGAGTAGGCATGTACAGATCGCTTCTGGGACCCAAAAATATCGAATTTTCGGGGGTTTTGAGCCAGAATTTGGGATATAACCGGGTACAGAGGATGCATGCACATATCGACTTTTTGCACCTAAAATATCGATTTTGAGCATTTTTTGGGTCTGTATCTTGAAAAAATTCTATCAAGGAGTAGGCATGTACAGATTGCTTCTGGGACCCAAAAATACCGAATTTTCTAGTGTTTTGAACCTAAATTTGGGTAATAGACGGGTACAGAAGATGCATACACATATTGACTTTGGGCACCTAAAATATAGATTTTGAGCATGTTTTGGGCCTGTATTTTGAAAATACATTAACACGGAGTAGGCATGTACAGATCGTTTCTGGGACCCAAAAATATCGAATTTCCTGGTGTTTTGAACCTGAATTAGGGATATACACGTGTACAGAATATGCATACACATTTTGACTTTGGGCACATAAAATATCGATTTTCAGCATGTTTTGGCTCTCTATTTTAAAAACACTCTAACACGGAGTGTGCACGTACATATCGCTTCTGGGACCCAAAAATATTGAATTTTCGGGTGTTTTGAGCCTGAATTTGAGATATAAACGGGTACAGATGATGAATGCACATATCGACTTTGGGCACCTAAAATTTCGATTTTTAGCTTGTTTTGGGCCTGTAATTTAAAAATACTCTAACACGGAGTAGACATGTACAGATCGCTTTTGGGACCCAAAAACATCGAATTTTCGGGTGTTTTGAGCCTGAATTTGAGATATGAACGGGTACAGAAGATGCATGCACATATTGACTTTGGGCACCTAAAATATCGATTTTGAGCATGTTTTGGGCCTGTATTTTGAAAATACTCTAACACGGAGTACGCATGTACAGATCGCTTCAGGGACACAAAAATATCGAATATTCGGCTGTTTTGAGTCTGAATTTGAGATATAAACGGGTACAGAAGATGCATGCACATATCGACTTTGGGCACCCAAAAAATCGATTTTAAGCATGTTTTGGGCCTGTATTTTTAAAAATACTCTAACACTGAGTAGACACGTACAGATCGCTTCTGGAACCCAAATAAATCGAATTTTAGGGTGTTCTGAGCCAGAATTTGAGATATGAACGGGTACAGAAGATGCATGCACATATTGACTTTGGGCACCTAAAATATCGATTTTGAGCATGTTTTGGGCCTGTATTTTGAAAATACTCTAACACGGAGTACGCATGTACAGATCGCTTCAGGGACACAAAAATATCGAATATTCAGCTGTTTTGAGTCTAAATTTGAGATATAAACGGGTACAGAAGATACATGCACATATCGACTTTGGGCACCCAAAATATCGATTATGAGCATGTTTTGGGCCTGTATTTTGAAAATACTCTAACACGGAGTAGGCATGTACAGATCGCTTTTGGGACCCAAAAGTATCGAATTTTCGGGTGTTTTGAACTTGAATTAGGGATATACACGTGTACAGAAGATGCTTACACATATTGACTTTGGGCACATAAAATATCGATTTTCAGCATGTTTTGAGCCTATATTTTAAAAACACTCTAACACGGAGTATGCACGTACAGATCGCTTCTGGGACCCAAAAATATGGAATTTTCGGGTGTTTTGAGCCTGAATTTGAGATATAAACGGGTACAGAAGATGAATGCACATATCGACTTTGGGCACCTAAAATATCGATTATTAGCATGTTTTGGGCCTGTATTTCAAAAATACTCTAACACGGAGTAGACATTTACAGATCGCTTTTGGGACCCAAAAATATCGATTTTTAGGGTGTTTTGAGCCTGAATTTGAGATATAAACGGGTACAGAGACTGCATGCACATATCGACTTTTTGCACCTAAAATATCGATTTTGAGCATGTTTTGGGTCTGTATCTTGATAAAATTCTAGCAAGGAGTAGGCATGTACAGATTGCTTCTGGGCCCCAAAAATACCGAATTTTCTGGTGTTTTGAACCTGAATTTGGGATATAGACGGGTACCGAAGATGCATACACATATTGACTTTGGTCACCTAAAATATAGATTTTGAGCATGTTTTGGGCCTGTATTTTGAAAATACTCTAACACGGAGTAGGCATGTACAAATGGCTTCTGAGACCCAAAAATATCGAATTTTCGGGTGTTTTGAGCCTGAATTTGAGATATAAACGGGTACAGAAGATGCATGCACATTTCGACTTTTTGCACCTAAAATATCGATTTTGAGCATGTTTTGGGTCTGTTTCTTGAAAACATTCTAGCAAGAAGCATGCATGTACACATTGCTTTTGGGACCCAAAAATATCGAATATTAGGTTGTTTTGAGTCTGAATTTGAGATATAAACGGGTACAGAAGATGCATGCACATATCGACTTTGGGCACCCAAAATATCAATTTTGAGCATGTTTTGGACCTGTATTTTTAAAATGCTCTAACACTGAGTAGACACGTACAGATCTCTTCTGGAACCCAAATAAATCGAATTTTAGGGTGTTCTGAGCCTGAATTTGAGATATGAACGGGTAAAGAAAATGCATGCACATATCGACTTTGGGCACGAAAAATATAGATTTTTAGCATGTTTTGGGCCTGTATTTTGAAAATACTATAGCACGGTGTAGATATGTACAGATCGCTTCAGGGACACAAAAATATCGTTTTTTTGGATGTTCTGAGCCTGAATTTGAGATATGAACGGGTAAAGAAAATGCATGCACATATCGACTTTGGCACCCAAAATATCGATTTTTAGTATGTTTTCGGCGTATAATTTGAAAATATTCTAGCACTGAGTAGGCATGTACAGATCGCTTCTGGGACCCAAAAATATCGAATTTTCTAGTGTTTTGAACCTGAATTTGGGTAATAGACGGGTACAGAAGATGCATACACATATTGACTTTGGGCACCTAGAATATAGATTTTGAGCATGTTTTGGGCCTGTATTATGAAAATACATTAACACGGAGTAGGCATGAACAGATCGTTTCTGGGACCCAAAAATATCGAATTTCCTGGTGTTTTGAACCTGAATTAGGGATATACACGTGAACAGAATATGCATACACATTTTGACTTTGGGCACATAAAATATCGATTTTCAGCATGTTTTGGCTCTGTATTTTAAAAACACTCTAACACGGAGTGTGCACGTACATATCGCTTCTGGGACCCAAAAATATTGAATTTTCGGGTGTTTTGAGCCTGAATTTGAGATATAAACGGGTACAGATGATGAATGCACATATCGACTTTGGGCACCCAAAATATCGATTTTTAGCATGTTTTGGGCCTGTATTTTGAAAATACTCTAACTCGGAGTAAACATGTACAGATCGCTTTTGGGACACAAAAATACCGATTTGTTGAGTGTTTTGAGCCTGAATTTGAGATATAAACGGGTACAGAAGATGCATGCACATATCGACTTTGTCACCCAAAATATCGATTTTTAGTATGTTTTCGGCGTATAATTTGAAAATATTCTAGCACTGAGTAGGCATGTACAGATCGCTTCTGGGACCCAAAAATACCGAATTTTCTGGTGTTTTGAACCTGAATTTGGGATATAGACGGGTACAGAAGATGCATACACATATTTACTTTTTGCACCTAATATATAGATTTTCAGCATGTTTTGGGCCTGTATTTTGAAAAAACATTAACACGGAATAGGCATGTACAGATCGCTTCTAGGACCCAAAAATATAGAATTTTCGAGTGTTTTGAACCTGAATTTGAGATATGAACTGGTACAGAAGATGCATGCACATATCGACTTTGGGCACATAAAATATCGATTTTCAGCATGTTTTGGCTCTGTATTTTAAAAACACTCTAACACGGAGTGTGCACGTACATATCGCTTCTGGGACCCAAAAATATTGAATTTTCGGGTGTTTTGAGCCTGAATTTGAGATATAAACGGGTACAGATGATGAATGCACATATCGACTTTGGGCACCCAAAAAATCGATTTTAAGCATGTTTTGGGCCTGTATTTTTAAAAATACTCTAACACTGAGTAGACACGTACAGATCGCTTCTGGAACCCAAATAAATCGAATTTTAGGGTGTTCTGAGCCTGAATTTGAGATATGAACGGGTACAGAAGATGCATGCACATATTGACTTTGGGCACCCAAAATATCGATTTTGAGCATGTTTTGGGCCTGTATTTTTAAAATACTCCAACACTGAGTAGACACGTATAGATCGCTTCTGGAACCCAAATAAATCGAATTTTAGGGTGTTCTGAGCCTGAATTTGAGATATGAACTGGTACAGAAGATGCATGCACATATCGACTTTGGCACCCAAAATATCGATTTTTAGTATGTTTTGGGCGTATAATTTGAAAATATTCTAGCACTGAGTAGGCATGTACAGATCGCTTCTGGTACCCAAAAATATGTAATTTCGGGGGTTTTGAGCCTGAATTTGGGATATAACCGGGTACAGAGGATGCATGCACATATCGACTTTTTGCACCTAAAATATCGATTTTGAGCATGTTTTGGGTCTGTATCTTGAAAAAATTCTACCAAGGAGTAGGCATGTACAGATCGCTTCTGGGACCCAAAAATACCGAATTTTCTGGTGTTTTGAACAAGAATTTGGGATATAGACGGGTACAGAAGATGCATACACATATTGACTTTGGGCACCTAAAATATAGATTTTGAGCATGTTTTGGGCCTGTATTTTGAAAATACTCTAACACGGAGTAGACATGTACAGATCGCTTCGGGGACCCAAAAATATCGAATTTTCGGGTGTTTTGAGTCTGAATTTGAGATATAAACGGGTACAGAAGATACATGCACATTTCGACTTTTTGCACCTAAAATATCGATTTTGAGCATGTTTTGGGTCTGTATCTTGAAAACATTCTAGCAAGAAGTAGGCATGTACAGATTGCTTCTGGGACCCAAAAATATTGAATATTTGGGTGTTTTGAGTCTGAATTAGAGATATATACGGGTACAGAAGATGCATGCACATATCGACTTTGGGCACCCAAAATATCGATTTTGAGCATGTTTTGGGCCTGTATTTTTAAAATACTCTAACACTGAGTAGACACGTACAGATCGCTTCTGGAACCCAAATAAATCGAATTTTAGGGTGTTCTGAGCCTGAATTTGAGATATGAACGGGTACAGAAGATGCATGCACATATCGACTTTGGGCACCTAAAATATCGATTTTGAGCATGTTTTGGGCTTGTATTTTTAAAATACTCCAACACTGAGTAGACACGTATAGATTGCTTCTGGAACCCAAATAAATCAAATTTTAGGGTGTTCTGAGCCTGAATTTGAGATATAAACGGGTACAGAAGATGCATGCACATATCGACTTTGGCACCCAAAATATCGATTTTTAGTATGTTTTCGGCGTATAATTTGAAAATATTCTAGCACTGAGTAGGCATGTACAGATCGCTTTTGGGACCCAAAAATATCGAATTTTAGGATTTTTGAGCCTGAATTTGAGATATAAACGGGTACAGAAGATGCATGCACATATTGACTTTTTGCACTTAAAATATCGATTTTGAGCATTTTTTGGGTCTGTATCTTGAAAACATTCTAGCAAGGAGTAGGCATGTACAGATCGCTTTTGGGACCCAAAAATATCGAATTTTCTGGTGTTTTGAACTTGAATTAGGGATATACACGTGTACAGAAGATGCATACACATATTGACTTTGGGCACATAAAATATCGATTTTTAGCATGTTTTGGGCCTGTATTTAAAAAATACTCTAACTTGTAGTAGACATGTACAGATCGCTTTTGGGACCCAAAAATATCAAATTTTCGGGTGTTTTGAGCCTGAATTTTAGATATAAACGGGTACAGAAGATGCATGCACATATCGAATTTGGACACCTAAAATATCGATTTTTAGTATGTTTGGAGCCTATATTTTGAAAACATTCTAGCACTGAGTATGCATGTACAGATCGCTTAAGGGACCCAAAAATATGGAATTTTCGGGTGTTTTGAGCCTGAATTTGAGATATAAACGGGTACAGAAGATGCATGCACATATCGACTTTTTGCACCTAAAATATCGATTTTGAGCATGTCTTGGGTTTGTATCTTAAAAAATTCTAGCAAGGAGTAGGCATGTACAGATCGCTTCTGGGACCCAAAAATATCGAATTTTCGGGTGTTTTGAACCTGAATTTGGGATATAGACGGATCCAGAAGATGCATGCACATATCGACTTTGGGCACCTAAAATATCGATTTTGAGCATGTTTTGGGCCTGTATTTTGAAAATACTCTAACACGGAGTAGGCATGAACAGATCGCTTAGGGGACCCAAAAATATCGAATTTTCGGGTGTTTTGAGCCTGAATTTGAGATATAAACGGGTACAGAAGATGCATGCACATTTCGACTTTTTGCAACTAAAATATCGATTTTGAGCATGTTTTGGGTCTGTATCTTGAAAATATTCTAGCAAGAAGTAGGTATGTACAGATTGCTTCTGGGACCCAAAAATATCGAATTTTCGAGTGTTTTGAACCTGAATTAGGGATATAGACGGGTACAGAAGATACATACACATATTGACGTTGGGCAGCTAAAATATCGATTTTCAGCATGTTATAGACCTGCATTTTGAAAATACTCTAACACGGAGTATGCAAGTACACATTGCTTTTGGGACCCAAAAATATTGAATATTCGGGTGTTCTGAGCCTGAATTTGAGATATAAACGGGTACAGATGATGAATGCACATATCGACTTTGGGCACCTAAAATTTCGATTTTTAGCATGTTTTGGGCCTGTATTTTAAAAATACTCTAACACGGAATAGACATGTACAGATTGCTTTTGGGACACAAAAATATCGAATTTTCGGGTGTTTTGAACCTGAATTTGAGATATAAACGGGTACAGAAGATGCATGCACATATTGACTTTGGACACCTAAAATATCAATTTATAGCATGTTTTTAGCCTGTATTTTAAAAACATTCTAGCACTGAGTAGGCATGTGCAGATTGCTTCTGGGACCCAAAAATATCGAATTTTCGGAGTTTTGAGCCTGAATTTGAGATATAAACGGGTACAGAAGATGCATGCACATATCGACTTTTTGCACTTAAAATATCGATTTTAAGCATGTTTTTGGTCTGTATCTTGAAAACATTCTAGCAAGGAGTAGGCATGTACAGATCGCTTCTGGGACCATAAAATACCGAATATTCTGGTGTTTTGAACTTGAATTTGGGATATAGACGGGTACAGAAGATGCATACACATATTGACTTTGGGCACCTAAAATATAGATTTTCAGCATGTTTTGGGCCTGTATTTTGAAAATACATTAACACTGAGTAGGCATGTACAGATCGCTTTTGGGACCCAAAAATATCGAATTTTCGGGTGTTTTGAGCCTGAATTTGAGATATAAACGGATACAGAAGATGCATGCACATATCGACTTTGGGCACCTAAAATATCGATTTTTAACATGTTTTGGGCCTGTATTTTGAAAATACTCTAACACGGAGTAGGCATGTACAGATCGCTTTTGGGACACAAAAATATCGATTTTTTTGGGTGTTTTGAGCCTGAATTTGAGATATAAACGGGTACAGAAGATGCATGCACATATCGACTTTGGACACCTAAAATATCGATTTATAGCATGTTTTAAGCCTGTATTTTAAAAACATTCTAGCACTGAGTAGGCATGTAAAGATTGCTTCTGGGACCCAAAAATATCGAATTTTCGGAGTTTTGAGTCTGAATTTGAGATATAAACGGGTACAGAAGATGCATGCACATATCGACTTTTTGTACTTAAAATATCGATTTTGAGCATGTTTTTGGTCTGTATCTTGAAAACATTCTAGCAAGGAGTAGGCATGTACAGATCGCTTTTGGGACCCAAAAATATCGAATTTTCGGGTGTTTTGAGCCTGAATTTTAGATATAAACGGGTACAGAAGATGCATGCACATATCGAATTTGGACACCTAAAATATCGATTTTTAGCATGTTTTGAGCCTATATTTTGAAAACATTCTAGCACTGAGTATGCATGTACAGATCGCTTTTGGGACCCAAAAATATGGAATTTTCGGGTGTTTTGAGCCTGAATTTGAGATATAAACGGGTACAGAAGATGCATGCACATATCGACTTTTTGCACCTAAAATATCGATTTCGAGCATGTCTTGGGTTGTATCTTAAAAAATTCTAGCAAGGAGTAGGCATGTACAGATCGCTTCTGGGACCCAAAAATATCTAATTTTCGGGTGTTTTGAACCTGAATTTGGGATATAAACGGATACAGAAGATGCATGCACATATCGACTTTGGGCACCTAAAATATCGATTTTGAGCATGTTTTGGGCCTGTATTTTGAAAATACTCTAACACAAGGTAGGCATGAACAGATCGCTTCGGGGACCCAAAAATATCGAATTTTCGGGTGTTTTGAGCCTGAATTTGAGATATAAACGGGTACAGAATATGCATGCACATTTCGACTTTTTGCAACTAAAATATCGATTTTGAGCATGTTTTGGGTCTGTAACTTGAAAACATTCTAGCAAGAAGTAGGCATGAACAGATTGCTTCAGGGACCCAAAAATATCCAATTTTCGAGTGTTTTGAACCTGAATTTGGGATATAGACGGGTACAGAATATGCATGCACATATCGAATTTGGACACCTAAAATATCGATTTTTAGCATGTTTTGAGCCTATATTTTGAAAACATTCTAGCACTGAGTATGCATGTACAGATCGCTTTTGGGACCCAAAAATATGGAATTTTCGGGTGTTTTGAACCTGAATTTGGGATATAGACGGATACAGAAGATGCATGCACATTTTGACTTTTTGCACCTAAAATATCGATTTTGAGCATGTTTTGGGCCTGTATTTTGAAAATACTCTAACACGGAGTATGCATGTACACATTGCTTTTGGGACCCAAAAATATTGAATATTCGGGTGTTTTGAGTCTGAAATTGAGATATAAACGGGTACAGAAGATACATGCACATATCGACTTTGGCACCAAAAATATTAATTTTTAGTATGTTTTCGGCGTATAATTTGAAAATATTCTAGCACTGTGTAGGCATGTACAGATCGCTTCTGGGACCCAAAAATATCGAATTTTCGGGGGTTTTGAGCCAGAATTTGGGATATAACCGGGTACAGAGGATGCATGCACATATCGGCTTTTTGCACCTAAAATATCGATTTTGAGCATGTTTTGGGTCTGTATCTTGAAAAAATTCTAGCAAGGAGTAGGCATGTACAGATCGCTTTTGGGACCCAAAAATATCGAATTTTCTGGTGTTTAGAACTTGAATTTGGGATATACACGTGTACAGAAGATGCATACACATATTGACTTTGGACACATAAAATATCGATTTTCAGCATGTTTTGGACCTGTATTTTAAAAACACTCTAACACGGAGTATGCACGTACAGATCGCTTCTGGGACCCAAAAATATTGAATTTTCGGGTGTTTTGAGCCTGAATTTGAGATATAAACGGGTACAGAAGATGCATTCACATATCGACTTTATGCACCCAAAATATCGATTTTGAGCATGTTTTGGGTTTGTATCTTGAAAAAATTCTAGCAAGGAGTGGGCAGGTACAGATCGCTTCTTGGACCCAAAAATATCGAATTTTCGGGAGTTTTAAACCTGAATTTGGGATATAGACGGATACAGAAGATGCATGCACTTATCGATTTTGGGCACCTAAAATATCGATTTTGAGCATGTTTTCGGCCTGTATTTTGAAAATACTCTAACACGGAGTAGGCATGTAAAGATCGCTTCGGGGACCCAAAAACATCGAATTTTCGGGTGTTTTGAACCTGAATTTGGGATATAGACGGGTATAGAAGATGCATACACATATTGACTTTGGGCAGCTAAAATATCGATTTTCAGCATGTTTTGGGCCTGTATTTTAAAAATACTCTAACACGGAGTAGACATGTACAGATCGCTTTTGGGACCCGAAAATATCGAATTTTAGGGTGTTTTGGGCCTGAATTTGAGATATAAACGGGTACAGAAGATGCATTCACATATCGACTTTGGACACCTAAAATATCGATTTTTTGCATGTTTTGAGCCTATATTTTGAAAACATTCTAGCACTGAGTATGCATGTAAAGATCGCTTCTGGGACCCAAAAATATTGAATTTTCGGGTGTTTTGAGCCTGAATTTGAGATATAAACGGGTTCAGAAGATTCATGCACATAACGACTTTTTGCACTTAAAATATCGATTTTAACATGTTTTGGGTCTGTATCTTGAAAACATTCTAGCAAGGAGTAGGCATGTACAGATCGCTTCTGGGACCCAAGAAAATCGAATTTTCTGGTGTTTTGAACCTAAATTAGGGATATACACGTGTTCAGAAGATGCATACACATTTTGACTTTGGGCACATAAAATATCGATTTTCAGCATGTTTTGGGCCTGTATTTTAAAAACACTCTAACACGGAGTAGACATGTACAGATCGCTTCTGGGACACAAAAATATCGAATTTTCGGGGGTTTTGAGCCAGAATTTGGGATATAACCGGGTACAGAGGATGCATGCACATATCGACTTTTTGCACCTAAAATATAGATTTTGAGCATCTTTTGGGTCTGTAACTTGAAAAAATTCTAGCAAGTAGTAGGCATGTACAGATCGCTTCTGGGACCCAAAAATATTGAATTTTCGGGTGTTTTGAGCCTGAATTTGAGATAAAAACGGATACAGAAAATGCATGCACATATCGACTTTGGGCACATAAAATATCGATTTTGAGCATGTTTTGAGCCTGTATTTTGAAAATACTCTAACACGGAGTAGGCATGTATAGATCGCTTCTGGGACACAAAAATATCGATTTTTTGGGTGTTTTGAGCTTGAATTTGAGATATAAACGGGTTCAGAAGATGCATGCACATATCGACATTGGCACCCAAAATATCGATTTTTAGTATGTTTTCGGCGTATAATTTGAAAATATTCTAGCACTGGGTAGGCATGTACAGATCGCTTCTGGGACCCAAAAATATCGAATTTTCGGATGTTTTGAGCCTGAATTTGAGATATAAACGGGTACAGAAGATGCATGCACATTTCGACTTTGGACACCTAAAATATCGATTTATAGCATGTTTTAAGCCTGCATTTTAGAAACATTCTAGCACTGAGTAGGCATGTGCAGATTGCTTAAGGGACCCAAAAATATTGAATTTTCGTGTGTTTTGAGCCTGAATTTGAGATATAAACGGGTACAGAAGATGCATTCACATATCGACTTTGGGCACCTAAAATATCGATTTTTAACATGTTTTGGGCCTGTATTTTGAAAATACTCTAACACGGAGTAGGCATGTACAGATCGCTTCTGGGACCCAAAAAAATCGAATTTTCCGGTGTTTTGAACCTGAATTAGGGATATACACGTGTACAGAAGATACATACACATTTTGACTTTGGGCACATAAAATATCGATTTTGAGCATGTTTTGGGCCTGTATTTTGAAAATACTCTAACACGGAGTAGGCATGTACAGATCGCTTCTGGGACACAAAAATATCGAATATTTGGGTGTTTTGAGTCTAAATTTGAGATATAAACGGGTACAGAAGATTCATACACATATCGACTTTGGGCACCCAAAATATCGATTTTGAGCATGTTTTGGGCCTGTATTTTTAAAATACTCCAACACTGAGTAGACACGTACAAATCGCTTCTGGAACCCAAATAAATCGATTTTAGGGTGTTCTGAGCCTGAATTTGAGATATGAACGGGTACAGAAGATGCACGCACATATCGACTTTGGGCACCTAAATATTGATTTTGAGCATGTTTTGGGCATGTATTTTAAAAATACTATAGCACGGTGTAGACATATACAGATCGCTTCTGGGACACAAAAATATCGAATTTTCGGGTTTTTGAGCCAGAATTTGGGATATAACCGGGTACAGAGGATGCATGCACATATCGACTTTTTGCACCTAAAATATCGATTTTGAGCTTGTTTTGGGCCTGTATTTTGAAAATACACTAACACGGAGTAGGCATGTACAGATCGCTTCTGGGACACAAGAATATCGATTTTTTGGGTGTTTTGAGCCTGAATTTGAGATATAAACGGGTTCAGAAGATGCATGCACATATCGACTTTGGACACCTAAAATATCGATTTATAGCATGTTTTAAGCCTGTATTTTAAAAACATTCTATCACTGAGTAGGCATGTGCAGATTGCTTTAGGGACCCAAAAATATCGAATTTTTGGAGTTTTGAGACTGAATTTGAGATATAAACTGGTACAGAAGATGCATGCACATATCGACTTTGGACACCTAAAATATCGATTTATAGCATGTTTTAAGCCTGTTTTTTAAAAACATTCTAGCACTGAGTAGGCATGTGCAGGTTGCTTAAGGGACCCAAAGATATCGAATTTTCGGAGTTTTGAGCTTGAATTTGAGATATAAACGGGTACAGAAGATGCATGCACATATCGATTTTTTGCACTTAAAATATCGATTTTGAGCATGTTTTTGGTCTATATCTTGAAAACATTCTAGCAAGGAGTAGGCATGTACAGATTGCTTCTGGGACCCAAAAATATCGAATTTTCTGGTGTTTTGAACCTGAATTAGGGATATACACGTGTACAGAAGATGCATACACATATTGACTTTGGGCACATAAAATATCGATTTTCAGCATGTTTTAGGCCTGTAATTTTAAAACACTCTAACACAGAGTATGCACGTACAGATCGCTTCTGGGACACAAAAATATTGAATTTTCGGGTGTCTTGAGCCTGAATTTGAGATATAAACGGGTACAGAAGATGCATGCACATATCGACTTTGGGCACTTAAAATATAGATTTTGAGCATGTTTTGTGCCTGTATTTTAAAAATACTCTAACACTGAGTAGACATGTACAGATCGCTTTTGGGACCCAAAAATATCGAATTTTCGGGTGTTTTGAGCTTGAATTTGAGATATAAACGGGTACAGAGGATGCATACACATATCGACTTTTTGCACCTAAAATATCGATTTTGAGCATGTTTTGGGTCTGTATCTTGAAAACATTCTAGCAAGGAGTAGGCATGTACAGATCGCTTCTGGGACCCAAAAATACCGAATTTTCTGGTGTTTTGAACCTGAATTTGGGATATAGACGGGTACAGAAGATGCATACACATATTGACTTTGGGCACCTAAAATATAGATTTTCAGCATGTTTTGGGCCTGTATTTTGAAAATACTTTAACACGGAGTAGGCATGTACAGATTGCTTCTGGGACCCAAAAATATCGAATTTTCGGGTGTTTTGAGCCTGAATTTGAGATATAAACGGGTACAGAAGATGCATGCACATATCGACTTTTTGCACTTAAAATATCGATTTTGAGCATGTTTTGGGTCTGTATATGGAAAACATTCTAGCACTGAGTAGGCATGTACAGATCGCTTCTGGGACCAAAAAATGTTGAATTTTCGGGTGTTTTGAGCCTGAATTTGAGATATACCCGGGTACAGAGAATGCATACACATATTGACTTTGTGCACCTAAAATATCAATTTTCAGCATGTTTTGGGCCTGTATTTTAAAAATACATTAACACGGAGTAGGCATGTACAGATCGCTTCTGGGACCTAAAAATATTGAATTTTCGGGTGTTTTGAGTCTGAATTTGAGATATAAACGGATACAGAAGATGCATGCACATAACGACTTTGGGCACCTAAAATATCGATTTTTAACATGTTTTGGGCCTGTATTTTGAAAATACTCTAACACGGAGTAGGCATGTACAGATCGCTTCTGGGACACAAAAATATCGATTTTTTGGGTGTTTTGAGCCTGAATTTGAGATATAAACGGGTACAGAAGATGCATGTACATATCGACTTTGGACACCTAAAATATCGATTTATAGCATGTTTTAAGCCTGTATTTTAAAAACATTCTAGCACTGAGTAGGCATGTGCAGATTGCTTCTGGGACCCATAAATATCGAATTTTCAGAGTTTTGAGACTGAATTTGAGATATAAACGGGTACAGAAGATGCATGCACATATCGACTTTTTGTACTTAAAATATCGATTTTGAGCATGTTTTGGGTCTGTATCTTGAAAACATTCTAGCAAGGAGTAGGCATGTACAGATCGCTTTTGGGACCCAAAAATATCGAATTTTCTGGTGTTTAGAACTTGAATTTGGGATATACACGTGTACAGAAGATGCATACACATATTGACTTTGGGCCCATAAAATATCGATTTTGAGCATGTTTTGGGCCTGTATTTTAAAAACACTCTAACACGGAGTATGCACATACAGTTCGCTTCTGGGACCCAAAAATATGGAATTTTCGGGTGTTTTGAGCCTGAATTTGAGATATAAACGGGTACAGAAGATGCATGCACATATCGACTTTGGGCACCTAAAATATCGATTTTTAGCATGTTTTGGGCCTGTATTTAAAAAATACTCTAGCAAGGAGTAGGCATGTACAGATCGCTTCTGGGACCCAAAAATATGGAATTTTCGGGTGTTTTGAGCCTGAATTTTATATATAAACGGGTACAGAAGATGCATGCACATATCGACATTGGGCACCTAAAATATCGATTTTGAGCATGTTTTGGGCCTGTATTTTGAAAATACTCTAACACGGAGTAGGCATGTACAGATCGCTTCTGGGACCCAAAAATATCGAATTTTCGGGTGTTTTGAGCCTGAAAATGATATATAAACGGGTACAGAAGATGCATGCACATTTCGACTGTTTGCACCTAAAATATCGATTTTAAAGCATGTTTCGGGTCTGTATCTTGAAAATATTCTAGCAAGAAGTAAGCATGTACAGATTGCTTCTGGGACCCAAAAATATCGAATTTTCGAGTGTTTTGAACCTGAATTTGGGATATAGACGGGTACAGAAGATACATACACATATTGACTTTGGGCAGCTAAATTATCGATTTTCAGCATGTTATAGACCTGTATTTTGAAAATACTCTAACACGGAGTATGCATGTACACATTGCTTTTGGGACCCAAAAATATTGAATATTCGGGTGTTTTGAGTCTGAATTTGAGATATAAACGGGTACAGAAGATGCATGCACATATCGACTTTGGGCACCCAAAATATCGATTTTGAGCATGTTTTGGGCCTGTATTTTTAAAATACTCTAACACTGAGTAGACACGTACAGATCGCTTCTGGAAACCAAATAAATAGAATTTTAGGGTGTTGTGAGCCTGAATTTGAGATATGAACTGGTACAGAAGATGCATGCACATATCGACTTTGGGCACCTAAAATATCGATTTTGAGCATGTTTTGGGCCTGTATTTTGAAAATACTATAGCACGGTGTAGATATGTACAGATCGCTTCTGGGACACAAAAATATCGATTTTTTGGGTGTTTTGAGCCTGAATTTGAGATATAAACGGGTACAGAAGATGCATGCACGTATCGACTTTGGCACCCGAAATATCGATTTTTAGTATGTTTTCGGCGTATAATTTGAAAATATTCTAGCACTGAGTAGGCATGTACAGATCGCTTCTGGGACCCAAAAATATCGAATTTTCGGGGGTTTTGAGCCAGAATTTGGGATATAACCGGGTACAGAGGATGCATGCACATATCGACTTTTTGCACCTAAAATATCGATTTTGAGCATGTTTTGGGTCTGTATCTTGAAAAAATTCTAGCAAGGAGTAGGCATGTACAGATCGCTTCTGGGACCCAAAAATACCGAATTTTCTGGTGTTTTGAACCTGAATTTGGGATATAGACGGGTACAGAAGATGCATACACATATTGACTTTTTGCAATTATATATAGATTTTCAGCATGTTTTGGGCCTGTATTTTGAAAATACATTAACACGTAGTAGGCATGTACAGATCACTTCTGGGACCCAAAAATATTGAATTTTCGGGTGTTTTGAGCCTGAATTTGAGATATAAACGGGTACAGATGATGCAGGCACATATCGACTTTGGACACCTAAAATATCGATTTATAGCATGTTTTGGCCTGTATTTTAAAAACATTCTAGCACTGAGTAGGCATGTGCAGATTGCTTAAGGGACCCAAAAATATAGAATTTTTGGAGTTTTGATCCTGAATTTGAGATATAAACGGGTACAGAAGATGCATGCACAAATCGACTTTTTGCACTTAAAATATCGATTTTAAGCATGTTTTTGGTCTGTATCTTGAAAACATTCTAGCAAGGAGTAGGCATGTACAGATCGCTTTTGGGACCCAAAAATATCGAATTTTCTGGTGTTTTGAACTTGAATTAGGGATATACACGTGTACAGAAGATGCATACACATATTGACTTTGGGCACATAAAATATCGATTTTTAGCATGTTTTGGGCCTGTATTTAAAAAATACTCTAACTTGTAGTAGACATGTACAGATCGCTTTTGGGACCCAAAAATATCGAATTTTCGGGTGTTTTGAGCCTGAATTTTAGATATAAACGGGTACAGAAGATGCATGCACATATCGAATTTGGACACCTAAAATATCGATTTTTAGCATGTTTTGAGCCTATATTTTGAAAACATTCTAGCACTGAGTATGCATGTACAGATCGCTTAAGGGACCCAAAAATATGGAATTTTCGGGTGTTTTGAGCCTGAATTTGAGATATAAACGGGTACAGAAGATGCATGCACATATCGACTTTTTGCACCTTAAATATCGATTTCGAGCATGTCTTGGGTTGTATCTTAAAAAATTCTAGCAAGGAGTAGGCATGTACAGATCGCTTCTGGGACCCAAAAATATCTAATTTTCGGGTGTTTTGAACCTGAATTTGGGATATAAACGGATACAGAAGATGCATGCACATATCGACTTTGGGCACCTAAAATATCGATTTTGAGCATGTTTTGGGCCTGTATTTTGAAAATACTCTAACACAAGGTAGGCATGAACAGATCGCTTCGGGGACCCAAAAATATCGAATTTTCGGGTGTTTTGAGCCTGAATTTGAGATATAAACGGGTACAGAATATGCATGCACATTTCGACTTTTTGCAACTAAAATATCGATTTTGAGCATGTTTTGGGTCTGTAACTTGAAAACATTCTAGCAAGAAGTAGGCATGTACAGATTGCTTCAGGGACCCAAAAATATCGAATTTTCGAGTGTTTTGAACCTGAATTTGGGATATAGACGGGTACAGAAGATACATACACATATTGACGTTGGGCAGCTAAAATATCGATTTTCAGCATGTTATAGACCTGCATTTTGAAAATACTCTAACACGGAGTATGCATGTACACATTGCTTTTGGGACCCAAAAATATTGAATATTCGGGTGTTTTGAGTCTGAAATTGAGATATAAACGGGTACAGAAGATGCATGCACATATCGACTTTGGGCACCCAAAATATCGATTTTGAGCATGTTTTGGGCGTGTATTTCTAAAATACTCTAACACTGAGTATACACGTACAGATCGCTTCTGGAACCCAAATAAATCGAATTTTAGGGTGTTCTGAGCCTGAATTTGAGATATGAACGGGTACAGAAGATGCATGCACATATCGACTTTCGGCACCAAAAATATCGATTTTGAGCATGTTTTGGGCCTGTATTTTGAAAATACTATAGCACGGTGTAGACATGTACAGATTGCTTCTGGAACACAAAAATATCGATTTTTTGGGTGTTTTGAGCCTGAATTTGAGATATAAACGGGTACAGAAGATGCATGCACATATCGACTTTGGCACCCAAAATATCAATTTTTAGTATGTTTTCGGCGTATAATTTGAAAATATTTTAGCACTGAGTAGGCATGTACAGATCGCTTATGGGACCCAAAAATATCGAATTTTCGGGGGTTTTGAGCCAGAATTTGGGATATAACCGGGTACAGAGGATGCATGCACATATCGGCTTTTTGCACCTAAAATATCGATTTTGAGCATGTTTTGGGTCTGTATCTTGAAAAAATTCTAGCAAGGAGTAGGCATGTACAGATCGCTTTTGGGACCCAAAAATATCGAATTTTCTGGTGTTTAGAACTTGAATTTGGGATATACACGTGTACAGAAGATGCATACACATATTGACTTTGGACACATAAAATATCGATTTTCAGCATGTTTTGGACCTGTATTTTAAAAACACTCTAACACGGAGTATGCACGTACAGATCGCTTCTGGGACCCAAAAATATTGAATTTTCGGGTGTTTTGAGCCTGAATTTGAGATATAAACGGGTACAGAAGATGCATTCACATATCGACTTTATGCACCCAAAATATCGATTTTGAGCATGTTTTGGGTTTGTATCTTGAAAAAATTCTAGCAAGGAGTGGGCAGGTACAGATCGCTTCTTGGACCCAAAAATATCGAATTTTCGGGAGTTTTAAACCTGAATTTGGGATATAGACGGATACAGAAGATGCATGCACTTATCGATTTTGGGCACCTAAAATATCGATTTTGAGCATGTTTTCGGCCTGTATTTTGAAAATACTCTAACACGGAGTAGGCATGTAAAGATCGCTTCGGGGACCCAAAAACATCGAATTTTCGGGTGTTTTGAACCTGAATTTGGGATATAGACGGGTATAGAAGATGCATACACATATTGACTTTGGGCAGCTAAAATATCGATTTTCAGCATGTTTTGGGCCTGTATTTTAAAAATACTCTAACACGGAGTAGACATGTACAGATCGCTTTTGGGACCCGAAAATATCGAATTTTAGGGTGTTTTGGGCCTGAATTTGAGATATAAACGGGTACAGAAGATGCATTCACATATCGACTTTGGACACCTAAAATATCGATTTTTTGCATGTTTTGAGCCTATATTTTGAAAACATTCTAGCACTGAGTATGAATGTAAAGATCGCTTCTGGGACCCAAAAATATTGAATTTTCGGGTGTTTTGAGCCTGAATTTGAGATATAAACGGGTTCAGAAGATTCATGCACATAACGACTTTTTGCACTTAAAATATCGATTTTAACATGTTTTGGGTCTGTATCTTGAAAACATTCTAGCAAGGAGTAGGCATGTACAGATCGCTTCTGGGACCCAAGAAAATCGAATTTTCTGGTGTTTTGAACCTAAATTAGGGATATACACGTGTTCAGAAGATGCATACACATTTTGACTTTGGGCACATAAAATATCGATTTTCAGCATGTTTTGGGCCTGTATTTTAAAAACACTCTAACACGGAGTAGACATGTACAGATCGCTTCTGGGACACAAAAATATCGAATTTTCGGGGGTTTTGAGCCAGAATTTGGGATATAACCGGGTACAGAGGATGCATGCACATATCGACTTTTTGCACCTAAAATATAGATTTTGAGCATCTTTTGGGTCTGTAACTTGAAAAAATTCTAGCAAGTAGTAGGCATGTACAGATCGCTTCTGGGACCCAAAAATATTGAATTTTCGGGTGTTTTGAGCCTGAATTTGAGATAAAAACGGATACAGAAAATGCATGCACATATCGACTTTGGGCACATAAAATATCGATTTTGAGCATGTTTTGAGCCTGTATTTTGAAAATACTCTAACACGGAGTAGGCATGTATAGATCGCTTCTGGGACACAAAAATATCGATTTTTTGGGTGTTTTGAGCTTGAATTTGAGATATAAACGGGTTCAGAAGATGCATGCACATATCGACATTGGCACCCAAAATATCGATTTTTAGTATGTTTTCGGCGTATAATTTGAAAATATTCTAGCACTGGGTAGGCATGTACAGATCGCTTCTGGGACCCAAAAATATCGAATTTTCGGATGTTTTGAGCCTGAATTTGAGATATAAACGGGTACAGAAGATGCATGCACATTTCGACTTTGGACACCTAAAATATCGATTTATAGCATGTTTTAAGCCTGCATTTTAGAAACATTCTAGCACTGAGTAGGCATGTGCAGATTGCTTAAGGGACCCAAAAATATTGAATTTTCGTGTGTTTTGAGCCTGAATTTGAGATATAAACGGGTACAGAAGATGCATTCACATATCGACTTTGGGCACCTAAAATATCGATTTTTAACATGTTTTGGGCCTGTATTTTGAAAATACTCTAACACGGAGTAGGCATGTACAGATCGCTTCTGGGACCCAAAAAAATCGAATTTTCCGGTGTTTTGAACCTGAATTAGGGATATACACGTGTACAGAAGATACATACACATTTTGACTTTGGGCACATAAAATATCGATTTTGAGCATGTTTTGGGCCTGTATTTTGAAAATACTCTAACACGGAGTAGGCATGTACAGATCGCTTCTGGGACACAAAAATATCGAATATTTGGGTGTTTTGAGTATAAATTTGAGATATAAACGGGTACAGAAGATTCATACACATATCGACTTTGGGCACCCAAAATATCGATTTTGAGCATGTTTTGGGCCTGTATTTTTAAAATACTCCAACACTGAGTAGACACGTACAAATCGCTTCTGGAACCCAAATAAATCGATTTTAGGGTGTTCTGAGCCTGAATTTGAGATATGAACGGGTACAGAAGATGCACGCACATATCGACTTTGGGCACCTAAATATTGATTTTGAGCATGTTTTGGGCATGTATTTTAAAAATACTCTAGCACGGTGTAGACATATACAGATCGCTTCTGGGACACAAAAATATCGAATTTTCGGGGGTTTTGAGCCAGAATTTGGGATATAACCGGGTACAGAGGATGCATGCACATATCGACTTTTTGCACCTAAAATATCGATTTTGAGCTTGTTTTGGGCCTGTATTTTGAAAATACACTAACACGGAGTAGGCATGTACAGATCGCTTCTGGGACACAAGAATATCGATTTTTTGGGTGTTTTGAGCCTGAATTTGAGATATAAACGGGTTCAGAAGATGCATGCACATATCGACTTTGGACACCTAAAATATCGATTTATAGCATGTTTTAAGCCTGTATTTTAAAAACATTCTATCACTGAGTAGGCATGTGCAGATTGCTTTAGGGACCCAAAAATATCGAATTTTTGGAGTTTTGAGACTGAATTTGAGATATAAACTGGTACAGAAGATGCATGCACATATCGACTTTGGACACCTAAAATATCGATTTATAGCATGTTTTAAGCCTGTTTTTTAAAAACATTCTAGCACTGAGTAGGCATGTGCAGGTTGCTTAAGGGACCCAAAGATATCGAATTTTCGGAGTTTTGAGCTTGAATTTGAGATATAAACGGGTACAGAAGATGCATGCACATATCGATTTTTTGCACTTAAAATATCGATTTTGAGCATGTTTTTGGTCTATATCTTGAAAACATTCTAGCAAGGAGTAGGCATGTACAGATTGCTTCTGGGACCCAAAAATATCGAATTTTCTGGTGTTTTGAACCTGAATTAGGGATATACACGTGTACAGAAGATGCATACACATATTGACTTTGGGCACATAAAATATCGATTTTCAGCATGTTTTAGGCCTGTAATTTTAAAACACTCTAACACAGAGTATGCACGTACAGATCGCTTCTGGGACACAAAAATATTGAATTTTCGGGTGTCTTGAGCCTGAATTTGAGATATAAACGGGTACAGAAGATGCATGCACATATCGACTTTGGGCACTTAAAATATAGATTTTGAGCATGTTTTGTGCCTGTATTTTAAAAATACTCTAACACTGAGTAGACATGTACAGATCGCTTTTGGGACCCAAAAATATCGAATTTTCGGGTGTTTTGAGCTTGAATTTGAGATATAAACGGGTACAGAGGATGCATACACATATCGACTTTTTGCACCTAAAATATCGATTTTGAGCATGTTTTGGGTCTGTATCTTGAAAACATTCTAGCAAGGAGTAGGCATGTACAGATCGCTTCTGGGACCCAAAAATACCGAATTTTCTGGTGTTTTGAACCTGAATTTGGGATATAGACGGGTACAGAAGATGCATACACATATTGACTTTGGGCACCTAAAATATAGATTTTCAGCATGTTTTGGGCCTGTATTTTGAAAATACTTTAACACGGAGTAGGCATGTACAGATTGCTTCTGGGACCCAAAAATATCGAATTTTCGGGTGTTTTGAGCCTGAATTTGAGATATAAACGGGTACAGAAGATGCATGCACATATCGACTTTTTGCACTTAAAATATCGATTTTGAGCATGTTTTGGGTCTGTATATGGAAAACATTCTAGCACTGAGTAGGCATGTACAGATCGCTTCTGGGACCAAAAAATGTTGAATTTTCGGGTGTTTTGAGCCTGAATTTGAGATATACCCGGGTACAGAGAATGCATACACATATTGACTTTGTGCACCTAAAATATCAATTTTCAGCATGTTTTGGGCCTGTATTTTAAAAACACTCTAACACGGAGTAGGCATGTACAGATCGCTTCTGGGACCCAAAAACATCGAATTTTCTGGTGTTTTGAACCAGAATTAGGGATATACACGGGTACAGAAGATGCATACACATATTGACTTTGGGCACATAAAATATAGATTTTCAGCATGTTTTGGGCCTGTATTTTAAAAACACTCTAACACGGAGTATGGACGTACAGATCGCTTCTGGGGCCCTAAAATATTGAATTTTCGGGTGTTTTGAGCCTGAATTTGAGATATAACCGGGTACAGAGAATGCATACACATATTGACTTAGTGCACCTAAAATATCAATTTTCAGCATGTTTTGGGCCTGTATTTTAAAAACACTCTAACACGGAGTAGGCATGTACAGATCGCTTCTGGGACCCAAAAACATCGAATTTTCTGGTGTTTTGAACCAGAATTAGGGATATACACGGTTACAGAAGATGCATACACATATTGACTTTGGGCACATAAAATATAGATTTTCAGCATGTTTTGGGTTTGTATTTTAAAAAGACTCTAACACGGAGTAGACACGTACAGATCGCTTCTGGGACACAAAAATATCGAATTTTCGGGTGTTTTGAGCCTGAATTTGAGATATAAACGGGTACAGAAGATGCATGCACATATCGACTTTGGCACCCAAAATATCGATTTTTAGTATGTTTTGGGCGTATAATTTGAAAATATTCTAGCACTGAGTAGGCATGTACAGATCACTTCTGGGACCCAAAAATATCGAATTTTCAAGGGTTTTGAGCCAGAATTTGGGATATAACCGGGTACAGAGGATGCATACACATATCGACTTTTTGCACCTAAAATATCGATTTTGAGCATGTTTTGGGTCTGTATCTTGAAAACATTCTAGCAAGGAGTAGGCATGTACAGATCGCTTCTGGGACCCAAAAATACCGAATTTTATGGTGTTTTGAACCTGAATTTGGGATATAGACGGGTACAGAAGATGCATACACATATTGACTTTGGGCACCTAAAATATAGATTTTCAGCATGTTTTGGGCCTGTATTTTGAAAATACTTTAACACGGAGTAGGCATGTACAGATTGCTTCTGGGACCCAAAAATATCGAATTTTCGGGTGTTTTGAGCCTGAATTTGAGATATAAACGGATACAGAAGATGCATGCACATATCGACTTTGGGCACCTAAAATATCGATTTTGAGCATGTTTTGGGCCTGTATTTTGAAAATACTGTAACACGGAGTAGGCATGTACAGATCGCTTCTGGGACCCAAAAATATCGATTTTTTGGGTGTTTTGAGCCTGAATTTGATATATAAACGGGTACAGAAGATGCAT
The DNA here is from genome assembly GCA_033782935.1 of Petrolisthes cinctipes. Taxonomy (NCBI): domain Eukaryota; kingdom Metazoa; phylum Arthropoda; class Malacostraca; order Decapoda; family Porcellanidae; genus Petrolisthes; species Petrolisthes cinctipes. The sequence continues at coordinate 849,130 of JAWQEG010000010.1, forward strand.
GCACATATCGACTTTGGATACCTAAAATATCGATTTATAGAATGTTTTAAGCCCGTTTTTAAAAAACATTCTAGCACTGAGTAGGCATGTGCAGATTGCTTAAGGTACCCAAAAATATCGAATTTTCGGAGTTTTGAGCCTGAATTTGAGATATAAACGGGTACAGAAGATTCATGCACATATCGACTTTTTGCACTTAAAATATCGATTTTGAGCATGTTTTGGGTCTGTATATTGAAAACATTCTAGCAAGGAGTAGGCATGTACAGATCGCTTCTGGGACCAAAAAATATCGAATTTTCTGGTGTTTTGAACCTGAATTAGGGATATGCACGGGTACAGTAGATTCATACACATATTGACTTTGGGCACATAAAATATCGATTTTTAGCATGTTTTGGGCCTGTATTTTAAAAACACTCTAACACGGAGTTGGCACGTACAGAACGCTTCTGGGACCCAAAAATATTGAATTTTCGGGTCTTTTCAGCCTGAATTTGAGATATAAACGGGTACATATAATGCTTGCACATATCGACTTTTGCACCTAAAATATCGATTTTTAGTATGTTTTGGGCCTGTATTTTAAAAATACTCTAACACGGAGTAGACATGTACAGATCGCTTATGTGACCCAAAAATATCGAATTTTCAGGTGTTTTGAGCCTGAAATTGAGATATAAACGGGTACAGAAGATGCATTCACATATCGACTTTTTGCACTTAAAATATCGATTTTGAGCATGTTTTGGGTCTGTATCTTGAAAATACTCAAAGAAGGTGTAGACATGTACAGATCGCTTCTGGGACACAAAAACATCGATTTTTTGGGTTTTTGAGCCTGAATTTGAGATATAAGAGGGTACAGAAGATGCATGCACATATCGACTTTTGCACCTAAAATATCGATTTTTAGTATGTTTTGGGCCTGTATTTTAAAAATACTCTAACACGGAGTAGACATGTACAGATCGCTTTTGGGACCCAAAAAGATCGAATTTTCGGGTGTTTTGAGCCTGAATTTGAGATATAAACGGGTACAAAAGATGCATGCACATATCGACTTTTTGCACCTAAAATATCGATTTTGAGCATGTTTTGGGTCTGTATCTTGAAAACATTCTAGCAAGGAGTAGGCATGTACAGATCTCTTCTGGGACCCAAAAATATCGAATTTTTGGGTGTTTTGAACCTGAATTTAGGATATAGACGGGTACAGAAGATGCATACACATATTGACTTTGGGCACTTAAAATATAGATTTTCAGCATGTTTTGGGGCTGTATTTTAAAAATACTTTAAAACGGAGTAGGCATGTACAGATCGCTTCTGGGACCCAAAATATCGAATATTCGGGTGTTTTGAGCCTGAATTAGGGATATAAACGGGTACAGAAGATGCATACACATATTGACTTTGGGCACATAAAATATCGAATTTCAGCATGTTTTGGGCCTGTATTTTAAAAACACTCTAACACGGAGTATGCACGTACAGATCGCTTCTGGGACCCAAAAATATTTAATTTTCGGGCGTTTTGAGCTTGAATTTGAGATATAAACGGGTACAGAAGATGCATGCACATATCGACTATTGGTACCTAAAATATCGATTTTTAGTATGTTTTGGGCCTGTATTTTAAAAATACTCTAACACGAAGTAGACATGTAAAGGTCGCTTTTGGGACCCAAAAATATCGAATTTTCGGGTGTTTTGAGCCTGAATTTGAGATATAAACGGGTACAGAAGATGCATGCACATATCGACTTTTTGAACCTAAAATATCGATTTTGATCATGTTTAGGGTCTGTATCTTGAAAAACTACTAGCAAGAAGTAGGCATGTACAGATTGCTTCTGGGACCCAATAATATCGAATTTTCGAGTGTTTTGAACCTGAATTTGGGATATAGACGGGTACAGAAGATGCATACACATATTAACTTTGGGCAGCTAAAATATCGATTTTCAGCATGTTTTAAGCCTGTATTTTGAAAATTTTCTAACACGGAGTAGGCATGTACAGATCGCTTCTGGGACCCAAAAATATCGAATTTTTGGGCGTTTTGAGCCTGAATTTGAGATATAAACGGGTATAGAAGATGCATGCACATATCGACTTTGGACACCTAAAATATCGATTTTTAGCATGTTTTGAGCCTATATTTTGAAAAAATTCTCGCACTGAGTAGGCATGTACAGATCGTTTCTGGGACCGTAAAATATTGAATTTTCGGGTGTTTTGAGCCTGAATATGAGATATAAACGGGTACTGAAGATGCATGCACATATCTACTTTTTGCACCTAAAATATCGATTTTGTGCATGTTTTGATTCTGTATCTTGAAAACATTCTAGAAAGGAGTAGGCATGTACAGATCGCATCTGGGACCCAAAAATATCGCATTTCGGGTGTTTTGAGCATGAATTTGAGATATAAACGGGTACAGAAGATGCATGCACATATCGACTTTGGACACCTAAAATATCGATTTTTTAGCATGTTTTGAGCCTATATTTTGAAAACATTCTAGCACTGAGTAGGCATGTACAGATCGCTTCTGGAATCCCAAAAATATTGAATTTTCGGGTGTTTTGAGCCTGAATTTGGGATATAACAGGGTACAGAGGATGCATACAGATATTGACTTTGGGCACCTAAAATATTGATTTTTTGCATGTTTTGGGCCTGTATTTAAAAAAAACTCTAACACGGAGTATGCACGTACAGATAGCTTCTAGGACCCGAAAATATCGAATTTTCGGGTGTTTTGAGCCTGAATTTGATATATAAACTGGTACAGAAGTTGCATGAACATATTGACTTTGGGCACCTAACATATCGATTTTTAGCATGTTTTGGGTCTGTATCTTGAAAACATTATAGCAAGGAGTAGGCATGTACAGATTGTTTTTGGGACCCAAAAATATTCAATTTTCGAGTGTTTTAGAATGAATTTGATATATAAACGGGTACTGAGGATACATGCACATATCGACTTTTTGATCCTAAAATATCGATTTTGTGCATGTTTTGGGTCTGTATCTTGAAAACATTCTAGAAAGGAGTAGGCATGTACAGATCGCTTATGTGACCCAAAAATATTGAATTTTCGGGTGTTTTGAGCCTGAATTTGAGATATAAACGGGTACAGAAGATGCATGAACATATCGACATTGGGCATCTAAAATATCAATTTTTAGCATGTTTTAGGTCTGTATCTTGAAAACATTCTAGCATTGCGTAGACATGTACAGATCGCTTCTGGGACCCAAAAATATCGAGTTTTCGGGTGTTTAGAGCCTGAATTTGAGATATAAACGGGTACAGAAGATGCATGCACATATTGACTATGGGCAGCTAAATATCGATTTTCAGAATGTTTTGGGCATGTATTTTAAAAATACTTAAACATGGAGTAGGCATATACAGATTGCATCTAGGACCCAAAAATATCGAATTTTCGGGTGTTTTGAGCTTGAATTTGAGATATAAACGGGTACTGAATATGCATGCACATATCGACTTTTTGCACCTAAATTATCGATTTTAAGCATGTTTTGGGTCTGTATCTTGAAAACATTCTAGCAAGGAGTAGGAATGTACAGATTGCTTCTGGGACCCAAAAATATCGAATTTTCGGGTGTTTTGAGCCTGAATTTGAAATATAAAAAACGCGTACAGTAGATGAATGCACATATCGACTTTGGGCACCCAAAATATCGATTTTGAGCATGTTTTGGACCTGTATTTTGAAAATTCTCTAACACGGAGTAAGCATGTACAGATCGATTCTCGGACCCAAAAATATCGAACTTTCGGGTGTTTTGAGCCAGAATTTGAAATATAAATGGGTACAGAGCATGCATGCACATTTCGACTTTGGGCACCCAAAATATCGATTTTTAGCATGTTTTTGGCCAATATCTTGAAATTATTCTAGCACTGAGTAGGCATGTACAGATCATTTCAGGGACCCAAAAATATCGAATTTTCGGGTGTTTTGAGCCTGAATTTGAGATATTAACGGATACTGAAGATGCATGCACATATCGACTATGAACACCTAAAATATCGATTTTGAGCATATTTTGGGCCTGTATTTTGAAAATACTCTAACACCGAGTAGGCATGTACAGATCGCTTCTGGGACCCAAAAATATCGAATTTGTGGGTGTTTTGAGCCTGAAATTAAGATATAAACGGGTACTGAAGATGCATGCACATATTGACTATCGGCAGCTAAAATATCGATTTTCAGCATGTTTTGGGCATGTCTTTTAAAAATACTTAAACACGGAGTAGGCATATACAGATTGCATCTGGGACCCAAAAATATCGAATTTTCGGGAGTTTTGAGCCTAAATTTGAGATATAAACTGGTACAGAACATCCATGCACATAACGACTTGGGACACCTAAAATATCGATTATTAGCATGTTTTGAGCCTATATTTTGAAAACATTCTGGCACTGAGTAAACATGTACAGATTGCTTATGGGTCCCAAAAATACCGAATTTTTGGGTGTTTTGAGCCTGAATTTGAGATATAAACGAGTACAGAAGATGCATGCACATATCGACTTTGGGCACCCAAACTATCGATTTTTAAGCATGTTTTGAGCCTATATTTTGCAAACCTTCTAGCACTGAGTAGGCATGTACAGATCTCTTCTTGGACCCAAAAATATCGAATTTTCGGGTGTTTCAAGCCTGAATTTGAGATATAAACGGGTACAAAAGATGTATGCACATATCGACTTTGGACACCTAAAATATCGATTTTTAGCATGTTTTGGGCCTATATTTTGAAATTATTCTAGCACTGCGTAGGCATGTACAGATCGCTTCTGGGACACAAAAATATTGAATTTTTGGGTGTTTTGAGCCTGAATTTGAGATATAAACGGGTACAGTACAGAAGATGCATGCACATATCGACATTGGGCATCTAAAATATCGATTTTTAGCATGTTTTGGGTCTGTATCTTGAAAACATTCTAGCAAGAAGTAGGTATATACAGGTTGCTTCTGGGACCAAAAAATATCGAATTTTCGGGTGTTTTGAGCCTGAATTTGAGATATAAACGAGTACAGAAGATGCATGCACATATCGACTTGGGACACCTAAAATATAAATTTTTAGCATGTTTTAAACCAATATTTTAAAAACATTCTAGCACTGAGTAAACATGTACAGATCGCTTCTGGAACCTAAAACTATTGAATATTCGGGTGTTTTGAGCCTGAATTTGAGATGTAAACCGGTACTGAAGATACATGCACATATCGACTTTTTGCACCTAAATTATCGATTTTAAGTTTGTTTTGGGTCTGTATCTTGAAAACATTCTAGCAAGAAGTAGGCATTTACAGATCGCTTCTGGGATCCAAAAATACCAAATTTTCGGGTGTTTTGAGCCTGAATTTGAGATATAAACGGGTGCAGAAGATGCATGCACATATCGACTTTGGGCACCTAAAATATCGATTTTCAGCATGTTTTATGGCCTGTATTTTTAAAGTACTCTAACACTGAGTAGGCATGTATACCAGATCGCTTCTGGGATCCAAAATTACCGAATTTTCGGGTGTTTAGAGCCTGAATTTAAGATATAAACGGGTACAGAAGATGCATGCACATATTGACAATGGGCAGCAAAAATATCGATTTTCAGCATGTTTTGGGCATGTATTTTGAAAATACTTAAACACGGAGTAGGCATATACAGATTGCATCTAAAACCCAAAAATATCGAATTTTCGGGTGTTTTGAGCATGAATTTGAGATATAAACGGGTACTGAATAAGCATGCACATATCGACTTTTTGCACATAAAATATCGATTTTGGGCATGTTTTGGGTCTGTATTTTGAAAACATTCTAGCGTGGAGTAGGTATATACAGGTCACTTCTGGGACCAAAAAATATCGAATTTTCGCGTGTTTTGAGCCTGAATTTGATATATAAACGAGTACAGAAGATGCATGCACATATCGACTTGGGACACCTAAAATATAAATTTTTAGCATGATTTAAACCTATATTTTAAAAACATTCTAGCACTGAGTAGACATGTACAGATCGCCTCTGGAACCTAAAACTATTGAATATTGGGGTGTTTTGAGCCTGAATTTGAGATATAAACCGGTACTGAAGATACATGAACATATCGACTTTTTTGCCCTTAAATTATCGATTTTGAGCATGTTTTGGGTCTGTATCTTGAAAACATTCAAGCAAGGAGTAGGCATGTACAGATTGCTTCTAAAACCCAAAAATATCGAATTTTCGGGTGTTTTGAGCCTGAATTTGAAATATAAAAATCGCGTACAGAAGATGCATGCACATATAGACTTTGGGCACCCAAAATATCGATTTTGAGCATGTTTTGGACCTGTATTTTGAAAATACTCTAACACGGAGTAGGCATGTACATATCGCTTCTCGTTCCTAAAAATATCGAATTTTCGAGTGTTTTGAGCCTGAATTTGAAATATAAACGGGTACAGAGGATGCATGCACATATCGACTTTGAGCACCCAAAATATCGATTTTTAGCTTGTTTTGGGCCAATATTTTGAAATTATTCTAGCACTGAGTAGGCATGTACAGATCGCTTCTGGGACCCAAAAATATTAAATTTTTAGGTGTTTTGAGCCTGAATTTGAGATATAAACGGGTACTGAAGGTGCAGGCACATATCGACTTTTCGCAACTAAAATATCGATTTTTAGCATGTTTTAAGCCTATATTTTGAAAAAAATTCTAGCACTGAGTAGGCATGTACAGATCGCTTCTGGGACCCAAAAATACCGAATTTTCGGGTGTTTTGAGCCTGAATTTGAGATATAAACGGCTACAGAAGATGCATGCACATATCGACTTTGGGCACCCAAAATATCGATTTTGAGCATGTTTTGGGCCCATATTTTGAAAGTATTCTAACACGGAATAGGCATGTACAGATCGCTTCTGGGACACAAAAATATCGAATTTTTGGGTGTTTTGAGCCTGAATTTGAGATATAAACGAGTACAGAAGATGCATGCACATATCGACTTGGGACACCTGAAATATAAATTTTTAGAATGTTTTAAACCTATATTTTAAAAACATTCTAGCACTGAGTAAACATGTACAGATCGCTTCTGGAACTTAAAACTATTGAATATTCGGGTGTTTGAGCCTGAATTTGAGATGTAAACCGGTACTGAAGATACATGCACATATCGACTTTTTGCACCTAAAATATCGATTTTAAGCTTGTTTTGGGTCTGTATCTTGAAAACATTCTAGCAAGAAGTAGGCATGTACAAATCACTTCTGGGACCCAAAAATACCAAATTTTCGGGTGTTTTGAGCCTGAATTTGAGATATAAACGCGTGCAGAAGATGCATGCACATATCGACTTTGGGCACCTAAAATATCGATTTTCAGCATGTTTTATGGCCTGTATTTTTAAAGTACTCTAACACTGAGTAGGCATGTATACCAGATCGCTTCTGGAACCCAAAAATACCGAATTTTCGGGTGTTTAGAGCCTGAATTTAAGATATAAACGGGTACAGAAGATGCATGCACATATTGACTATGGGCAGCTAAAATATCGATTTTCAGCATGTTTTGGGCATGTATATTGAAAATACTTAAACACGGAGCAGGCATATACAGATTGCATCTAAAACCCAAAAACATCGACTTTTCGGGTGTTTTGAGCCTAAATTTGAGATATAAACTGGTACAGAATATCTATGCACACATCGACTTGGGACACCTAAAATATCGATTTTTAGCATATTTTGAGCCTATATTTTGCAAACATTCTAGCACTGAGTAGGCATGTACAGATCTCTTCTTGAACCCAAAAATACCGAATTTTTGGGTGTTTTGAGCCTGAATTTGAGATATAAACGTGTACAGAAGATGCATGCACATATCGACATTGGGCACCTAAAATATCGATTTTTAGCATGTATTGGGCTTTTATTTTGAAAATATTCTATGACTGAGTAGGCATGCACAGATCGCTTCTGGGACCCAAAAATACCGAATTTTTGGGAGTTTTGAGCCTGAATTTGAGATATAAAAGGGTACAGTACAGAAGATGCATGCACATATCGACATTGGGCATCTAAAATATCGATTTTTAGCATGTTTTAGGTCTGTATCTTGAAAACATTCTAGCATTGCGTAGGCATGTACAGATCGCTTCTGGGACCCAAAAATATCGAATTTTCGGGTGTTTAGAGCCTGAATTTAAGATATAAACGGGTTCAGAAGATGCATGCACATATTGACTATGGGCAGCTAAAATATCGATTTTCAGCATGTTTTGGGCTTGTATTTTGAAAATACTTAAACACGGAGTAGGCATATACAGATTGCATCTAAAACCCAAAAATATCGAATTTTCGGGTGTTTTGAGCCTGAATTTGAGATATAAACGGGTACTGAATAAGAATGCACATATCGACTTTTTGCACAAAAAATATCGATTTTGGGCATGTTTTGGGTCTGTATCTTGAAAACTTTCTAGCGTGGAGTAGGTATATACAGGTCACTTCTGGGACCAAAAAATATCGAATTTTCGGGTGTTTTGAGCCTGAATTTGAGATATAAACGAGTACAGAAGATGCATGCACATATCGACTTGGGACACCTAAAATATAAATGTTTAGCATGTTTTAAACCTATATTTTAAAAACATTCTAGCACTGAGTAGACATGTACAGATCGCTTCTGGAACCTAAAACTATTGAATATATTGGTGTTTTGAGCCTGAATTTGAGATATAAACCGGTACTGAAGATACATGCACATATCGACTTTTTGACCCTAAATGATCGATTTTGAGCATGTTTTGGGTCTGAATCTTGAAAACATTCAAGCAAGGAGTAGGCATGTACAGATTGCTTCTGGGATCCAAAAATATAGAATTTTCGGGTGTTTTGAGCCTGAATTTGAAATATAAAAATCGCGTACAGAAGATGCATGCACATATAGACTTTGAGCACCCAAAATATCGATTTTGAGCATGTTTTGGACCTGTATTTTGAAAATACTCTAACACGGAGTAGGCATGTACATATCGCTTCTCGTTCCTAAAAATATCGAATTTTCGGGTGTTTTGAGCCTAAATTTGAAATATAAACGGGTACTGAAGATGCAGGCACATATCGACTTTTTGCACCTAAAATATCGATTTTTAGCATGTTTTAAGCCTATATTTTGAAAAAAATTCTAGCACTGACTAGGCATATACAGATCGCTCCTTGGACCCCAAAATACCGAATTTTCGGGTGTTTTGAGCCTGAATTTGAGATATAAACGGGTACAGAAGATGCATGCACATATCGACTTTGGGCACCCAAAATATCGATTTTGAGCATGTTTAGGGCCTATATTTTGAAAGTATTCTAACACGGAATAGGCATGTACAGATCGCTTCTGGGACACAAAAATATCAAATTTTCGGGAGTTTTGAGCCTGAATTTGAGATATAATCGGGTACAGAAAATACATGTACATATCGACTTTGGGCACCCAAAATATCGATTTTTAGCATGTTTGGAGACTATATTTTGAAAACATTTTAGCACTGAGTAGGCATGTACACATCTCTTCTTGGACCCAAAAATATCGAATTTTCGGGTGTTTTGAGCCTGAATTTGAGATATAAACGTGTACAGAAGATGCATGCACATATCGATATTGAGCACCTAAAATATCGATTTTTTGCATGTATTGGGCTTTTATTTTGAAAATATTCTAGCACTGAGTAGGCATGCACAGATCGCTTCTGGGACCCAAAAATACCGAATTTTTGGGAGTTTTGAGCCTGAATTTGAGATATAAACGGGTACAGTACAGAAGATGCATGCACATATCGACATTGGGCATCTAAAATATCGATTGTTAGCATGTTTTAGGTCTGTATCTTGAAAACATTCTAGCATTGCGTAGGCTTGTACAGATTGCTTCTGGGACCCAAAAATATCGAATTTTCGGGTGTTTTGAGCCTGAATTTGAAATATAAAAAACGCGTACAGAAGATGCATGCACATATCGACTTTGGGCACCCAAAATATCAATTTTTAGCATGTTTTGGGCCAATATTTTGAAATTATTCTAGCACTGAGTAGGCATGTACCGATCGCTTCTGGGACCCAAAAATAATGAATTTTTGGGTGTTTTGAGCCTGAATTTGAGATATAAACGGGTACTGAAGATGCAGGCACATATCGACTTTTTGCACCTAAAATATCGATTTTTAGCATGTTTTGAGCCTATATTTTGAAAAAAATTCTAGCACTGAGTAGGCATGTACAGATCGCTTCTGGGACACAAAAATATCGAATTTTCGGGTGTTTTGAGCCTGAATTTGAGATATAATCGGGTACAGAAAATTCATGTACATATCGACTTTGGGCACCCAAAATATCGATTTTGAGCATGTTTTCGGTCTATAATTTGAAAATACTCTGACACGGAGTAGGCATGTACAGATCGCTTCTGGGACACAAAAATATCGAATTTTCGGGTGTTTTGAGCATGAATTTGGGATATAAACGGGTACAGAAGATCCATACCTCAAATATCGATTATTAGCATGTTTTGGGTAGGTATTTTGAAAATACTCTAACACGGAATAGGCATGTACAGATTGCTTCTGGGACCTAAGAATATCAAATTTTCGGGTATTTTGAGCCTGAATTTAAGATATAATCGGGTACAGAAGATGCATGCACATATCGACTTTGGGCACCTAAAATATCGATTTTCAGCATGTTATGGGCCTGTATTTTTAAAGTACTCTAACACGGAGTAGGCATGTACAGATCGCTTCTGGGACCCAAAAATTTTGAATTTTCGGGTATTTTAAGCCTGAATTTGAGATATAAACGGGTACAGAAGATGCATGCACATATTGACTTTGGGCACCTAAAATATAGATTTTTAGCTTGTTTTGGGCCTATATTTTAAAAATATTTTATTACTGAGTAGGCATGTACAGATCGCTTCTGGAACCAAAAATATCGAATTTTCGTGTGTTTTGAGCCTGCATTTGAGATATAAACGGCTACTGAAGATGCATGCACATATCGACTTTTTGCACCAAAAATATCGATTTTGAGCATATTTTGGGTCTGTATCTTGAAAACATTCTAGCAAAGAGTAGGCATGTACAAGTCGCTTCTGGGACCCAAAAATATCGAATGTTCGGGTGTCTTGAGTCTGAATTTGAGATATAAACGGGTACAGAAGATGCATGCACATATCGACATTGGGCACCTAAAATATCGATTTTTAGCATGTATTGGGCTTTTATTTTGAAAATATTCTAGCACTGAGTAGGCATGCACAGATCGCTTCTGGGACCCAAAAATACCGAATTTTTAGGAGTTTTGAGATTGAATTTGAGATATAAACGGGTGCAGTACAAAAGATGCATGCACATATCGACATTGGGCATCTAAAATATCGATTTTTAGCATGTTTTAGGTCTGTATCTTGAAAACATTCTAGCTTTGCGTAGGCATGTACAGATCGCTTCTGGGACCCAAAAATATCGAATTTTCGGGTGTTTAGAGCCTGAATTTAAGATATAAACGGGTACAGAAGATGCATGCACATATTGACTATGGGCAGCTAAAATATCGATTTTCAGCATGTTTTGGGCCTGTATTTTGAAAATACTTAAACATGGAGTAGGCATATACAGATTGCATCTAAAACCCAAAAATATCGAATTTTCGAGTGTTTTCAGCTTGAATTTGAGATATAAACGGGTACAGAACATGCATGCACTTATTGACTTGAGACACCTAAAATATCGATTTTTAGCATGTTTTGAGCCTATATTTTGAAAACATTCTAGGAGTGAGTAGGCATGTACAGATCGCTTCTGGAACCCAAAAATATTGAATTTTCGGGAGTTTTGAGCCTGAATTTGATATGTAAACAGGTAATGAAGATGCATGCACATATCGACTCTTTGCACCTAAAATATCGATTTTGAGCATGTTTTGGGTCTGTATTGTGAAAATACTCTAACAAGAAGTAGGCATGTACAGATCGCTTCTTTGACACAAAAATATCGAATTTTCGTGTGTTTTGAGCCTGCATTTGAAATATAAACGGCTAGTGAAGATGCATGCACATATCGACTTTTTGCACAAAAAATATCGATTTTGAGCATATTTTGGGTCTGTATCTTGAAAACATTCTAACAAGAAGTAGGCATGTACAGATCGCTTCTGGGACCCAAGAATATCTAATTTTCGGGTGTTTAGAGCCTGAATTTGGGATATAAACGGGTACAGAAGATACATACACATATTGACTTTGGGCACCTCAAATATCGATTTTCAGCATGTTTTGGGCCTGTATTTTGAAAATACTCGAACACGGAATAGGCATGTACAGATTGCTTCTGGGGCCCCAAAACATCGAATTTTCGGGAATTTTGAGCCTGCATTTGAGATATAAACGAGTACTGAAGATGCATGCACATATCCAATTTTTGCACCTAAAATATCGATTTTGAGCATATTTTAGGTCTGTATCTTGAAAACATTCTAGCAAAGAGTAGGCATGTACAAGTCGCTTTTGGGACCAAAAAATATCGAATTTTCGGGTGTCTTGAGTCTGAATTTGAGATATAAACGGGTACAGAAGATGCATGCTCATATCCACTTTGGGCACCAAAAATATCGATTTTCAGCATGTTTTGGGCCTGAAATTCAAAAAGTACTCTAACACGGAGTAGGCATGTACAGATCTCTTCTGGGACCCAAAAATATCGAGTTTTCGGGTGTTTTGAGCCTGAATTTGAGATATAAACGGTTATAGAAGATGCATACACATATTGACTTTGGGAACCTAAAATATCGATTTTGAGCATGTTTTGGGCCTGTATTTTTAAATTACTCTAACACGTAGTAGTCAAGTAAAGATCGCTTCAGGGACCCAAAATTATCGAATTTACGGGTGTTTTGAGCCTGAATTTGAGATATAAACCAATACAGAAAATGCATGCTCATATCGACATTTAGCACCTAAAATATCGATTTTTAGCATGTTTTGGGCCTATATTTTAAAAATATTCTAGCACTGAGTAGGCATGTACAGATCGCTTCAGGGACCCAAAAATATCGATTTTTAGGGTGTTTTGAGCCTGAATTTTGGATATAAACGGATACAAAAGATATATGCACATATCGACTTTGGACACCTAAATATCGATTTTTAGCATGCTTTAAACCTATATTTTGAAAACATTTTAGCACTGAGTAGGCATGTAAATATCCCTTCTGGGACCCAAAATTATCGAATTTTTGGGTATTTTGAGCCTGAATTTAAGATATAAACCGGTACAGAAAATGCATGCTCATATCGACATTTAGCACCTAAAATATAGATTTTTAGCATGTTTTGGGCCTACATTTAAAATATATTCAAGCACTGTACAGATCGCTTCTGGAACCCTAAAATATTGAATTTTTGGGTGCTTTGAGCCTGAATTTGAGATATAAACGGGTACAGAAGATGCATGCACATATCGACTTTGGGCATCCAAAATATCGATTTTTAGCATGTTTTAAGCCTATATTTTGAAAACATTCTAGCATTGAGTAGACATCTACAGATCGCTTGTAAGACTAAAAATATCGAATTTTCGGGTGTTTTGACCCTGAATTTGGGATATAAATGGGTACAGAAGATGCATACACATATTGACTTTGGGCACCTCAAATATCTATTTTCAGCATGTTTTGGGCCTGTATTTTGAAAGTAGTCTAACACGGAGTAGGCATGTACAGATCGCTTCTGGGACCCAAAAATATTGAATTTTAGCGTGATTTGAGCCTGAATTTGAGATATAAACGGGTACAGAAGATGCATGCACATATCGACTATGTGGAGCTAAAATATTGATTTTCAGCATGTTTTGGGCATGTATTTTGAAAACATTCTAGCACTAATTAGACATGTACAGATCGCTTCTGGGACACAAAAATATCGAATTTTCGGGTGTTTTAAGCCTGAATTTGGGATATAAACGGGTACAAAAGATGTATCCACATATCGACTTTTTGCACCTAAAATATCGATTTTGAGCATGTTTTGGGTCTGTATTTTGAAAACATTCTAGCATAGAGTAAGCATGTACAGATCGCTTCTGAAACCCGAGAATATCGAATTTTCGGGTGTTTTGAGCCAGAATTTGAGATATAAACAGGTACAGAAGATGCATGCACATATCGACTTTGGACACCTAAATTATAGATTTTTAGCATGTTTTGGGCCTATATTTTGAAAACTTTCTAGCACTGAGTAGGCATGTACAGATTGCTTCTGGAACTCAAAAATATTGATTTTTGGGGGTTTTGTGCCTAAATTTGAGATATAAACAGGTACTGAAAATGCATGCACATATCGACTTTTTGCACCTAAAATATAGATTTTGAGCATGTTTTGGGTCTGTATTTTTAAAAACATTCTAGCAAAGAGTAGGCATGTACAGATCGCTTATGGAACCCAAAAATATCGAATTTTCGGGTGTTTTGAGCCTGAATTTGAGATATAAACGCGTACAGAAGATGCTTGCACATATCGACTATGGGCACCCAAAATATCGATTTTGAGCATGTTTTGGGCATCTATTTTTAAAATACTCTAACACGAAGTAGGCATGTACAAATCGCTTCTGGGACACAAAAATATCGAATTTTGGGATGTTTTGAGCCTGAATTTCAGATATATACGGGTACAGAAGATGCATGCACATATCGACTTTGGACACCTAAATTATAGATTTTTAGCATGTTTTGAGCCTATATTTTGAAAACTTTCTAGCACTGAGTAGGCATGTACAGATCGCTTCTGGAACCCAAAAATATTGAATTTTCCGTTGTTTTGAGCCTGAATTTGAGATATAAACGGGTACTGAAGATGCATGCACATATCGACTTTGGGCACCTAAAATATCGATTTTCAGCATGTTTTGGGCCTGTATTTTGAAAGAACTCTAACAAGGAGTAGGCATGTACAGATCTCTTCTGGGACCAAAAAATATCGAGTTTTCGGGTGTTTTGAGCCTGAATTTGAGATATAAACGGGTACAGAAGATGCATGCAGATATCGACTTTGGGCACCCAAAATATCGATTTTTAGCATGTTTTGGGCCTATATTTTGAAAGTATTCTTGCAATGTGTAGGCATGTACAGAACGCTTCTGGGACAAAAAAATATCGAATTTTCGGGTGTTTGCAGCATGAATTTGAGATATAAACCGGTACAGAAAATGCATGCTCATATCGACATTTAGCACCTAAAATATCGATTTTTAGCATGTTTCGGGCCTACATTTAAAAAATATTCTAGCACTGAGTAGGAATGTACAGATCGCTTGAGGGACCTAAAAATATCGAATTTTCGGGTGTTTTGAGCCTGAATTTGGGATATAAACGTGTACTGAAGATGGATGCACATATCTACTTTGGGCACCTAAAATATCGATTTTCAGCATGTTTTGGGCCTGTATTTTGAAAGTACTCTAACACGGAGTAGGCATGTACAGATCTCTAATGGGACCCAAAAATATCGAGTTTTCGGGTGTTTTGAGCCAGAATTTGAGATATAAACAGGTACAGAAGATGCATGCAGATATCGACATTTAGCACCTAAAATATCGATTTTTAGCATGTTTCGGGCCTATATTTTAAAAATATTCTAGGACTGAGTAGGCATGTACAGATCGATTCTATGACCCAAAAATATCGAATTTTCGGGTGTTTTGAGCCTGAATTTTGGATATAAACGGGTATAGAAGATGCATACACATATTGACTTTGGGAACCTAAAATATCGATTGCGAGCATGTTTTGGGCCTGTATTTTGAAAATAATCTAACACGGAGTAGGCATGTAAAGATCGCTTCTGGGACCCAAAGTTATCGAATTTTCGGGTGTTTTGGGCCTGAATTTGAGATATAAACGGGTACAGAAAATGCATACTCATATCGACATTTAGCACATAAAATATCGATTTTTAGCATGTTTTGGGCCTATATTTTAAAAATATTCTAGGACTGAGTAGGCATGTACAGATCGCTTCTGGGACCAAAAAATATCGAATTTTCGGGTGATTTGAGCCTGAATTTTGGATATAAACGGGTACAAAAGATGTATGCACATATCGACTTTGGACACCTAAAATATTGATTTTTAGCATGTTTTAAGGCTATATTTTGAAAACATTCTAGCACTGTGTAGACATGTACAGATCGCTTCTGGGACCCAAAAATGTTGAATTTTTGGGTGTTTTGAGCTGGAATTTGAGATATAAACTTGTACTGAAGATGCTGGCACATATCGACTTTTTGAACATAAAATATCGATTTTGAGCTTGTTTTGGGTCTGTATCTTGAAAACATTCTAATAAGGAGTAGGCATCTACAGATCGCTTCTTGGACCAAAAAATACCGAGTTCTCGGGTGTTTTGAGCCTGAATTTGAGATATAAACGGATACTGAAGATGCATGCACATATCGACTTTTTGCACCTAATATATCGATTTTGAGCATGTTTTGGGTCTGTATCTTGAAAACATTCTAAGAAGGAGTAGGTATGTACATATCGCTTCTGGGACACAAAAATATCTAATTTTCGGGTGTTTTGAGCCTGAATTTGAGATATAAACGGGTACAGAAGATGCATTCACATATCGACTTTGGGCACCCAAAATATCGATTTTTAGTATGTTTTGGGCCAATATTTTGAAAATATTCTATCACTGAGTAGGCATGTACAGATCGCTTCTGGGACCCAGAAATATCGAATTTTCGGGTGTTTTGAGCCTGAATTTGGGATAAAAACAAGTACAAAAGATGTGTGCACATATCAACTTTGGACACCTAAAATATCGAATTTTAGCATGTTTTAGGCCTATATTTTAAAAACATTCTAGCACTAAGTAGACATGTACAGATCGCTTCTGGGACACAAAAATATCGAATTTTCGGGTGTTTTAAGCCTGAATTTGGGATATAAACGCGTACAAAAGATGTATGCACATATCTACTTTTTGCCCCTAAAATATCGATTTTGAGCATGTTTTGGGTCAGTATTTTGAAAACATTCTAGCAAAGAGTAGGCATGTACAGATCGCTTCTGGGACCCAAAAATAATGAATTTTGGGGAGTTTTGTGCCTAAATTTGAGATATAAACGGGTACTGAAAATGCATGCACATATCGACTTTTTGCACCTAAAATATCGATTTTGAGCATGTTTTGGGCCTGTATTTTGAAAACATTCTAGCAAAGAGTAGGCATGTACAGATCGCTTCAGGGAACCAAAAATATCGATTTTTAGGGTGTTTTGAGCCTGAATTTTGGATATAAACGGATACAAAAGATATATGCACATATCGACTTTGGACACCTAAATATCGATTTTTAGCATGCTTTAAACCTATATTTTGAAAAAATTTTAGCACTGAGTAGGCATGTAAATATCCCTTCTGGGACCCAAAATTATCGAATTTTTGGGTATTTTGAGCCTGAATTTGAGATATAAGCCGATACAGAAAATGCATGCTCATATCGACATTTAGCACCTAAAATATAGATTTTTAACATGTTTTGGGCCTACATTTATAAAATATTCTAGCACTGTACAGATTGCTTCTGGGACCCTAAAATATCGAATTTTTGGGTGCTTTGAGCCTGAATTTGAGATATAAACGGGTACAGAAGATGCATGCACATATCGACTTTGGGCATCCAAAATATCGATTTTTAGCATGTTTTAAGCCTATATTTTGAAAACATTCTAGCACTGAGTAGACATCTACAGATCGCTTCTGGGACTAAAAATATCGAATTTTCGGGTGTTTTGACCCTGAATTTGGGATATAAATGGGTATAGAAGATGCATACACATATTGACTTTGGGCACCTCAAATATCTATTTTCAGCATGTTTTGGGCCTGTATTTTGAAAGTAGTCTAACACGGAGTAGGCATGTACAGATCGCTTCTGGGACCCAAAAATATTGAATTTTAGCGTGATTTGAGCCTGAATTTAAGATATAAACGGGTACAGAAGATGCATGCACATATCGACTATGTGGAGCTAAAATATTGATTTTCAGCATGTTTTGGGCATGTATTTTGAAAACATTCTAGCACTAATTAGACATGTACAGATCGCTTCTGGGTCACAAAAATATCGAATTTTCGGGTGTTTTAAGCCTTAATTTGGGATATAAACGGGTACAAAAGATGTATCCACATATCGACTTTTTGCACCTAAAATATCGATTTTGAGCATGTTTTGGGTCTGTATTTTGAAAACATTCTAGCATATAGTAGGCATGTACAGATCGCTTCTGAAACCCGAGAATATCGAATTTTCGGGTGATTTGAGCATGAATTTGGGATATAAACGGGTACAGAAGATCCATACACATATTGACTTTGGGCACCTCAAATATCGATTATCAGCATGTTTTGGGTAGGTATTTTCAAAATACTCTAACACGGAATAGGCATGTACAGATTGCTTCTGGGACCTAAGAATATCAAATTTTCGGGTATTTTGAGCCTGAATTTAAGATATAATCGGTTACAGAAGATGCATGCACATATCGACTTTGGGCACCTAAAATATCGAATTTCAGCATGTTATGGGCCTGTATTTTTAAAGTACTCTAACACGGAGCAGGCATGTACAGATCGCTTCTGGGACCCAAAAATTTTGAATTTTCGGGTATTTTAAGCCTGAATTTGAGATATAAACGGGTACAGAAGATGCATGCACTTATAGACTATGGGCAGCTAAAATATCGATTATCAGCATGTTTTGGGCATGTATTTTGAAAATACTCTAACACGGAGTAGGCATGTACAGATCGCTTCTGGGACACAAAAATATCGAATTTTCGAGTGTTTTCAGCTTGAATTTGAGATATAAACGGGTACAGAACATGCATGCACTTATTGACTTGGGACACCTAAAATATCGATTTTTAGCATGTTTTGAGCCTATATTTTGAAAACATTCTAGGACAGAGTAGGCATGTACAGATCGCTTCTGGAACCCAAAAATATTGAATTTTCGGGAGTTTTGAGCCTGAATTTAATATGTAAACAGGTAATGAAGATGCATGCACATATCGACTCTTTGCACCTAAAATATCGATTTTGAGCATGTTTTGGGTCTGTATTGTGAAAATACTCTAACAAGAAGTAGGCATGTACAGATCGCTTCTTTTACACAAAAATATCGAACTTTCGAGTGTTTTGAGCCTGAATTTGAGATATAAACGGGTACAGAAAATGTATGCACATATCGACTTTGGGCACCTAAAATATAGATTTTTAGCTTGTTTTGGGCCTATATTTTAAAAATATTTTATTACTGAGTAGGCATGTACAGATCGCTTCTGGAACCAAAAATATCGAATTTTCGTGTGTTTTGAGCCTGCATTTGAGATATAAACGGCTACTGAAGATGCATGCACATATCGACTTTTTGCACCAAAAATATCGATTTTGAGCATATTTTGGGTCTGTATCTTGAAAACATTCTAGCAAAGAGTAGGCATGTACAAGTCGCTTCTGGGACCCAAAAATATCGAATGTTCGGGTGTCTTGAGTCTGAATTTGAGATATAAACGGGTACAGAAGATGCATGCACATATCGACATTGGGCACCTAAAATATCGATTTTTAGCATGTATTGGGCTTTTATTTTGAAAATATTCTAGCACTGAGTAGGCATGCACAGATCGCTTCTGGGACCCAAAAATACCGAATTTTTAGGAGTTTTGAGATTGAATTTGAGATATAAACGGGTGCAGTACAGAAGATGCATGCACATATCGACATTGGGCATCTAAAATATCGATTTTTAGCATGTTTTAGGTCTGTATCTTGAAAACATTCTAGCTTTGCGTAGGCATGTACAGATCGCTTCTGGGACCCAAAAATATCGAATTTTCGGGTGTTTAGAGCCTGAATTTAAGATATAAACGGGTACAGAAGATGCATGCACATATTGACTATGGGCAGCTAAAATATCGATTTTCAGCATGTTTTGGGCCTGTATTTTGAAAATACTTAAACATGGAGTAGGCATATACAGATTGCATCTAAAACCCAAAAATATCGAATTTTCGAGTGTTTTCAGCTTGAATTTGAGATATAAACGGGTACAGAACATGCATGCACTTATTGACTTGAGACACCTAAAATATCGATTTTTAGCATGTTTTGAGCCTATATTTTGAAAACATTCTAGGAGTGAGTAGGCATGTACAGATCGCTTCTGGAACCCAAAAATATTGAATTTTCGGGAGTTTTGAGCCTGAATTTGATATGTAAACAGGTAATGAAGATGCATGCACATATCGACTCTTTGCACCTAAAATATCGATTTTGAGCATGTTTTGGGTCTGTATTGTGAAAATACTCTAACAAGAAGTAGGCATGTACAGATCGCTTCTTTGACACAAAAATATCGAATTTTCGTGTGTTTTGAGCCTGCATTTGAGATATAAACGGCTAGTGAAGATGCATGCACATATCGACTTTTTGCACAAAAAATATCGATTTTGAGCATATTTTGGGTCTGTATCTTGAAAACATTCTAACAAGAAGTAGGCATGTACAGATCGCTTCTGGGACCCAAGAATATCTTTTTTTCGGGTGTTTAGAGCCTGAATTTGGGATATAAACGGGTACAGAAGATACATACACATATTGACTTTGGGTACCTCAAATATCGATTTTCAGCATGTTTTGGGCCTGTATTTTGAAAATACTCGAACACGGAATAGGCATGTACAGATTGCTTCTGGGGCCCAAAAACATCGAATTTTCGGGAATTTTGAGCCTGCATTTGAGATATAAACGAGTACTGAAGATGCATGCACATATTCAATTTTTGCACCTAAAATATCGATTTTGAGCATATTTTAGGTCTGTATCTTGAAAACATTCTAGCAAAGAGTAGGCATGTACAAGTCGCTTTTGGGACCAAAAAATATCGAATTTTCGGGTGTCTTGAGTCTGAATTTGAGATATAAACGGGTACAGAAGATGCATGCTCATATCCACTTTGGGCACCAAAAATATCGATTTTCAGCATGTTTTGGGCCTGAAATTCAAAAAGTACTCTAACACGGAGTAGGCATGTACAGATCTCTTCTGGGACCCAAAAATATCGAGTTTTCGGGTGTTTTGAGCCTGAATTTGAGATACAAACGGTTATAGAAGATGCATACACATATTGACTTTGGGAACCTAAAATATCGATTTTGAGCATGTTTTGGGCCTGTATTTTTAAATTACTCTAACACGGAGTAGTCAAGTAAAGATCGCTTCAGGGACCCAAAATTATCGAATTTTCGGGTGTTTTGAGCCTGAATTTGAGATATAAACCAGTACAGAAAATGCATGCTCATATCGACATTTAGCACCTAAAATATCGATTTTTAGCATGTTTTGGGCCTATATTTTAAAAATATTCTAGCACTGAGTAGGCATGTACAGATCGCTTCAGGGACCCAAAAATATCGATTTTTAGGGTGTTTTGAGCCTGAATTTTGGATATAAACGGATACAAAAGATATATGCACATATCGACTTTGGACACCTAAATATCGATTTTTAGCATGCTTTAAACCTATATTTTGAAAACATTTTAGCACTGAGTAGGCATGTAAATATCCCTTCTGGGACCCAAAATTATCGAATTTTTGGGCATTTTGAGCCTGAATTTGAGATATAAACCGGTAAAGAAAATGCATGCTCATATCGACATTTAGCACCTAAAATATAGATTTTTAGCATGTTTTGGGCCTACATTTAAAATATATTCTAGCACTGTACAGATCTTTTCTGGGACCCTAAAATATCGAATTTTTGGGTGCTTTGAGCCTGAATTTGAGATATTAACGGGTACAGAAGATGCATGCACATATCGACTTTGGGCATCCAAAATATCGATTTTTAGCATGTTTTAAGCCTATATTTTGAAAACATTCTAGCATTGAGTAGACATCTACAGATCGCTTCTAAGACTAAAAATATCGAATTTTCGGGTGTTTTGACACTGAATTTGGGATATAAATGGGTACAGAAGATGCATACACATATTGACTTTGGGCACCTCAAATATCTATTTTCAGCATGTTTTGGGCCTGTATTTTGAAAGTAGTCTAACACGGAGTAGGCATGTACAGATCGCTTCTGGGACCCAAAAATATTGAATTTTAGCGTGATTTGAGCCTGAATTTGAGATATAAACGGGTACAGAAGATGCATGCACATATCGACTATGTGGAGCTAAAATATTGATTTTCAGCATGTTTTGGGCATGTATTTTGAAAACATTCTAGCACTAATTAGACATGTACAGATCGCTTCTGGGACACAAAAATATCGAATTTTCGGGTGTTTTAAGCCTGAATTTGGGATATAAACGGGTACAAAAGATGTATCCACATATCGACTTTTTGCACCTAAAATATCGATTTTGAGCATGTTTTGGGTCTGTATTTTGAAAACATTCTAGCATAGAGTAGGCATGTACAGATCGCTTCTGAAACCCGAGAATATCGAATTTTCGGGTGTTTTGAGCCAGAATTTGAGATATAAACAGGTACAGAAGATGCATGCACATATCGACTTTGGACACCTAAATTATAGATTTTTAGCATGTTTTGGGCCTATATTTTGAAAACTTTCTAGCACTGAGTAGGCATGTACAGATTGCTTCTGGAACTCAAAAATATTGATTTTTGGGGGTTTTGTGCCTAAATTTGAGATATAAACAGGTACTGAAAATGCATGCACATATCGACTTTTTGCACCTAAAATATAGATTTTGAGCATGTTTTGGGTCTGTATTTTTAAAAACATTCTAGCAAAGAGTAGGCATGTACAGATCGCTTCTGGAACCCAAAAATATCGAATTTTCGGGTGTTTTGAGCATGAATTTGAGATATAAACGGGTACAGAAGATGCTTGCACATATCGACTATGGGCACCCAAAATATCGATTTTGAGCATGTTTTGGGCATCTATTTTTAAAATACTCTAACACGAAGTAGGCATGTACAAATCGCTTCTGGGACACAAAAATATCGAATTTTGGGGTGTTTTGAGCCTGAATTTCAGATATATACGGGTACAGAAGATGCATGCACATATCGACTTTGGGCACCTAAAATATCGATTTTCAGCATGTTTTGGGCCTGTATTTTGAAAGAACTCTAACAAGGAGTAGGCATGTACAGATCTCTTCTGGGACCAAAAAATATCGAGTTTTCGGGTGTTTAGAGCCTGAATTTGAGATATAAACGGGTACAGAAGATGCATGCAGATATCGACTTTGGGCACCCAAAATATCGATTTTTAGCATGTTTTGGGCCTATATTTTGAAAGTATTCTTGCAATGAGTAGGCATGTACAGAACGCTTCTGGGACAAAAAAATATCGAATTTTCGGGTGTTTGCAGCATGAATTTGAGATATAAACCGGTACAGAAAATGCATGCTCATATCGACATTTAGCACCTAAAATATCGATTTTTAGCATGTTTCGGGCCTACATTTAAAAAATATTCTAGCACTGAGTAGGAATGTACAGATCGCTTGAGGGACCTAAAAATATCGAATTTTCGGGTGTTTTGAGCCTGAATTTGGGATATAAACGTGTACTGAAGATGGATGCACATATCTACTTTGGGCACCTAAAATATCGATTTTCAGCATGTTTTGGGCCTGTATTTTGAAAGTACTCTAACACGGAGTAGGCATGTACAGATCTCTAATGGGACCCAAAAAATATCGAGTTTTCGGGTGTTTTGAGCAAGAATTTGAGATATAAACAGGTACAGAAGATGCATGCAGATATCGACATTTAGCACCTAAAATATCGATTTTTAGCATGTTTCGGGCCTATATTTTAAAAATATTCTAGGACTGAGTAGGCATGTACAGATCGATTCTATGACCCAAAAATATCGAATTTTCGGGTGTTTTGAGCCTGAATTTGAGATATAAACGGGTATAGAAGATGCATACACATATTGACTTTGGGAACCTAAAATATCGATTGCGAGCATGTTTTGGGCCTGTATTTTGAAAATACTCTAACACGGAGTAGGCATGTAAAGATCGCTTCTGGGACCCAAAGTTATCGAATTTTCGGGTGTTTTGGGCCTGAATTTGAGATATAAACCGGTACAGAAAATGCATGCTCATATCGACATTTAGCACCTAAAATATCGATTTTTAGCATGTTTTGGGCCTATATTTTAAAAATATTCTAGGACTGAGTAGGCATGTACAGATCGCTTCTGGGACCAAAAAATATCGAATTTTCGGGTGATTTGAGCCTGAATTTTGGATATAAACGGGTACAAAAGATGTATGCACATATCGACTTTGGACACCTAAAATATCGATTTTTAGCATGTTTTAAGGCTATATTTTGAAAACATTCTAGCACTGTGTAGACATGTACAGATCGCTTCTGGGACCCAAAAATGTTGAATTTTTGGGTGTTTTGAGCTGGAATTTGAGATATAAACTTGTACTGAAGATGCTGGCACATATCGACTTTTTGAACATAAAATATCGATTTTGAGCTTGTTTTGGGTCTGTATCTTGAAAACATTCTAATAAGGAGTAGGCATCTACAGATCGCTTCTGGGACCCAAAAATACCGAGTTCTCGGGTGTTTTGAGCCTGAATTTGAGATATAAACGGATACTGAAGATGCATGCACATATCGACTTTTTGCACCTAATATATCGATTTTGAGCATGTTTTGGGTCTGTATCTTGAAAACATTCTAAGAAGGAGTAGGTATGTACATATCGCTTCTGGGACACAAAAATATCTAATTTTCGGGTGTTTTGAGCCTGAATTTGAGATATAAACGGGTACAGAAGATGCATTCACATATCGACTTTGGGCACCCAAAATATCGATTTTTAGTATGTTTTGGGCCAATATTTTGAAAATATTCTATCACTGAGTAGGCATGTACAGATCGCTTCTGGGACCCAGAAATATGGAATTTTCGGGTGTTTTGAGCCTGAATTTGGGATAAAAACAAGTACAAAAGATGTATGCACATATCGACTTTAGACACCTAAAATATCGAATTTTAGCATGTTTTAGGCCTATATTTTAAAAACATTCTAGCACTAAGTAGACATGTACAGATCGCTTCTGGGACACAAAAATATCGAATTTTCGGGTGTTTTAAGCCTGAATTTGGGATATAAACGGGTACAAAAGATGTATGCACATATCTACTTTTTGCCCCTAAAATATCGATTTTGAGCATGTTTTGGGTCAGTATTTTGAAAACATTCTAGCAAAGAGTAGGCATGTACAGATCGCTTCTGGGACCCAAAAATAATGAATTTTGGGGAGTTTTGTGCCTAAATTTGAGATATAAACGGGTACTGAAAATGCATGCACATATCGACTTTTTGCACCTAAAATATCGATTTTGAGCATGTTTTGGGCCTGTATTTTGAAAACATTCTAGCAAAAAGTAGGCATGTACAGATCGCTTTTGGGACCCAAAAATATCGAGTTTTCGGGTGTTTTGAGCCTGAATTTGAGATATAAACGGGTACAGAAGATGCATGCAGATATCGACTTTGGGCACCCAAAATATCGATTTTTAGCATGTTTTGGGCCTATATTTTGAAAGTATTCTAGCAATGAGTAGGAATGTACAGAACGCTTCTGGGACACAAAAATATCGAATTTTCGGGTGTTTTCAGCCTGAATTTGGGATATAAACGGGTATAGAAGATGCATACACATATTGACTTTGGGAACATAAAATATCGATTTTGAGCATGTTTTGGGCCTGTATTTTGAAAATACTCTAACACGGAGTAGGCATGTACATATCGCTTCAGGAACCCAAAAATATTGAATTTTCCGTTGTTTTGAGCCTGAATTTGAGATATAAACGGGTACAGAACATGCATGCACATATCGACTTGGGACATATAAAATATCGATTTTTAGCATGTTTTGAGCCTATATTTTGAAAACATTCTAGAACTGAGTAGGCATGTACAGATTGCTTCTTGGACCCAAAAATATCGAATTTTCCTGGGTTTTAAGCCTGAATTTGAGATATAAACGTGTACAGAAGATGCATGCACATATCGACATTGGGCACCTAAAATATCGATTTTTAGCATGTATTGTGCCTATATTTTGAAAATATTCCAGCACTGAGTAGGCACGTACAGATCGCTTCTGTGACAAAAAAATATCGAATTTTCGGGTGTTTTCAGCCTGAATTTGGGAAATAAACGGTTATAGAAGATGCATACACATATTGACTTTGGGAACCTAAAATATCTATTTTGAGCATGTTGTGGGCCTGTATTTTGAAAATACTCTAACACGGAGTAGGCATGTACATATCGCTTCTGGAACCCAAAAATATTGAATTTTCCGTTGTTTTGAGCCTGAATTTGAGATATAAACGGGTACAGAACATGCATGCACATATCGACTTGGGACATATAAAATATCGATTTTTAGCATGTTTTGAGCCTATATTTTGAAAACATTCTAGCACTGAGTAGGCATGTACAGATCGCTTCTGGAACCCAAAAATATTGAATATTCCGTGGTTTTGAGCCTGAATTTGAGATATAAACGGGTACAGAAGATGCATGCAGATATCGACTTTGGGCACCCAAAATATCGATTTTTAGCATGTTTTGGGCCTGTATTTTGAAAATACTCTAACACGGAGTAGGCATGTAAAGATCACTTCTGGGACCCAAAATTATCGAGTTTTCGGGTGTTTTGAGCCTGAATTTGAGATATAAACCGGTACAGAAAATGCATGCTCATATCAACATTTAGCACCTAAAATATCGATTTTTAGCCTGTTTTAGGCCTATATTTTAAAAATATTCTAGCACTGAATAGGCATGTACAGATCGCTTCTTGGACAAAAAAATATCGAATTTTCGTTAGTTTTGAGCCTGAATTTTGGATATAAACGGATACAAAAGATGTATGTACATATCGACTTTGGACACCTAAAATATCGATTTTTAGCATGCTTTAAGCCTATATTTTGAAAACATTTTAGCACTGAGTAGGCATGTACATATCCCTTCTGGGACCCAAAATTATCGAATTTTCGGGAGTTTTGAGCCTGAATTTGAGATATAAACCGGTACAGAAAATGCATGCTCATATCGACATTTAGCACCAAAAATATTGATTTTTAGCATGTTTTGGGCCTACATTTAAAAAATATTGTAGCACTGAGTAGGCATGTACAGATCGCTTCAGGGACCCAAAAATATCGAATTTTCGGGTGTTTTGAGCCTGAATTTGGGATATAAATGGGTACAAAAGATGTATGCACATATCGACTTTGGACACCTAAATTAAAGATTTTTAGCATGTTTTGAGCTTATATTTTGAAAACTTTCTAGCACTGAGTAGGCATGTACATATCGCTTGTGGAACCCAAAAATATTGAATTTTCCGTTGTTTTGAGCCTGAATTTGAGATATAAACGGGTACAGAAGATGCATGCAGATATCGACTTTGGGCACCCAAAATATCGGTTTTTAGCATGTTTTAAGGCCTATATTTTAAAAGTATTCTAGCCATGAGTAAGGATGTACAGATCGCTTCTGGGACAAAAAAATATCGAATTTTCGGGTGTTTTAAGCCTGAATTTGGGATATAAACGGGTATAGAAGATGCATACACATATTGACTTTGGGAACCTAAAATATCGATTTTGAGCATGTTTTGGGCCTGTATTTTGAAAATACTCTAACACGGACTAGGCATGTAAAGATCGCTTCTGGGACCCAAAATTATCGAATTTTCGGGTGTTTTGAGCCTGAATTTGGGATATAAACGGGAACAAAAGATGTATGAACATTACGACTTTGGACACCTAAAATATCGATTTTTAGCATGTTTTAAGCCTATATTATGAAAACATTCTACCACTGTGTAGATATGAACAGATCGCTTCAGGGACCCAAAAAATGTTGAATTTTTGGGTGTTTTGAGCCTGAATTTGAGATATAAACGGGTACTGAAGATGCTGGCACATATCGACTTTTTGCACCTAAAATATCGATTTTGAGCTTGTTTTGGGTCTGTATCCTGAAAACATTCTAATAAGGAGTAGACATGTACAGATCGCTTCTGGGACCAAAAAATACCGAGTTCTCGGGTGTTTTAAGCCTGAATTTGAGATATAACCGGATACTGAAGATGCATGCACATATCGACTTTTTGCACCTAATATAACGATTTGGAGCATGTTTTGGGTCTGTATCTTGAAAACATTCTAAGAATGAGTAGGTATGTACATATCGCTTCTGGGACACAAAAATATCTAATTTTCGGGTGTTTTGAGCCTGAATTTGAGATATAAACGGGTACAGAAGATGCATTCACATATCGTCTTTAGGCACCCAAAATATAGATTTTTAGTATGTTTTGTGCCAATATTTTGAAAATATTCTATCACTGAGTAGGCATGTACAGGTTGCTTCTGGGACCCAAAAATATCGAATTTTAGGGTGTTTAGAGCCTGAATTTGGGATATAAACGGGTACAGATGATGCATGCACATATCGACTTTGGGCACCTAAAATATCGATTTTCAGCATGTTTTGGGCCTGTATTTTGAAAGTACTCTAACACGGAGTAAGCATGTATAGATCGCATCTGGGACCCAAAAATATTGAATTTTCTGGTGATTTGAGCCTGTATTTGAGATACAAACGGGTACAGAAGATGCATGCACATATCGACTATGTGGAGCTAAAATATCGATTTTCAGCATGTTTTGGGCATGTATTTTGAAAATATTCTAACACGAAGTAGGCATGTACAGATCGCTTCTGGGACCCAAAAATATCGAATTTTCGGTTGTTTTGAGCCTGAATTTGAGATATAATCGGGTACTGAAGATGCATGCACATATCGACTTTTAGCACCTAAAATATCGATTTTGAGCATGTTTTGGGTCTGTATTTTATAAAACATTCTAGCAAAGAGTAGGCATGTACAGATTGCTTCTGGGACCCAAAAATATCGATTTTTCGGGTGTTTTGAGCCTGAATTTGAGATATAAACGGGTACAGAAGATGCATGCACATATCGACTTTGGGCACCCAAAATATCGATTTTGAGCATGTTTTAGGCATCTATTTTGAAAATACTCTAACACGAAGTAGGCATGTACAGATCGCTTCTGGGACACAAAAATATTGAATTTTTGGGTGTTTTGAGCCTGAATTTGAGATATAAACGGGTACGGAAGATGCATGCCGATATCGACTTTTTGCACGTAAAATATTGATTTTGAGGAAGTTTTGAGTCTGTATCTTGAAAACATTCTAGCAAAGAGTAGGCATGTACAGATCGCTTCTGGGACCCAAAAATACCGAATTTTTGGGTGTTTTGAGGCTGAATTTGAGATATAAACGGGTACAGAAGATGCATGCACATATCGACTTTGGGCACCTAAAATATCGATTTTCAGTATGTTTTGGGTCTGTATTTTGAAAGTACTCTAACACGGAGTAGGCATGTACAGATCTCTTCTGGGACCCAAAAATATCGAGTTTTCGGGTGCTTTGAGCCTGAATTTGAGATATAAAAGGGTACAGAAGATGCAAGCACATATCGACTATGGGCAGATAAAATATCGATTTTCAGCATGTTTCTTGCATGTATTTTGAAAATACTCTAAATCGGAGTAGGCATGTACAGATCTCTTCCGGGACCCAAAAATATCGAGTTTTCGGGTGTTTTGAGCCTGAATTTGAGATATAAACGGGTACAGAAGATGCATGCACACTTCGTCTTTTGGCACCCAAAATATTGATTTTTAACATGTTTTGGGCCTATATTTTGAAAATATTCTAGCACTGAGTAGACATGTACCGATCGCTTAAGGGACCCAAAAATATTGAATTTTTGGGTGTTTTGAGCCTGCATTTGAGATATAAACGGGTAATGAAGATGCATGCACATATCGACTTTTTGCACCTAAAATATCGATTTTGAGCATGTTTTGGGTCTGTATTTTGAAAACATTCTAGCAAAGAGTAGGCATGTACAGATTGCTTCTGGGACCCAAAAATATCGAATTTTCGGGTGTTTTGTGCCTGAATTTGGGATATAAACGGGTACAAAAGATGTATGCACATATCGACTTTGGACACCTAAAATATCGATTTTTAGTATGTTTTAAGCCTATATTTTAAAAACATTCTAGCACTGAGTAGGCATGTACGGATCGCTTCAGGGACACAAAAATATCGAATTTTTGGGTGTTTTGAGCCTGAATTTGAGATATATACGGGTACAGAAGATCCATGCACATATCGACTTTTTGCACCTAAAATATTGATTTTGAGCAAATTTTGGGTCTGTATCTTGAAAACATTCTAGCAAAGAGTAGGCATGTACAGATCGCTTCTGGGACCCAAAAATACCGAATTTTTTGGTGTTTTGAGGCTGAATTTGAGATATAAACGGGTACAGAGATGCATGCACATATCGACTTTGGGCACCTAAAATATCGATTTTGAGCATGTTTTGGGTCTGTATTTTGAAAATACTCTAACACGGAGTAGGCATGTACAGATCGCTTCTGGGACACAAAAATATCGAATTTTCGGGAGTTATGAGGCTAAATTTGAGATATAAACGGGTACAGAAGATGCATACACATATTGACTATGGGAAGATAAAATATCGATTTTCAGCATGTTTTGGCCATGTATTTTGAAAAATACTCAAACACGGAGTAGGCATATACAGATCGCTTCTGGGACCCAAAAATATCGAATTTTCGGGTGTTTTGAGCCTGAATTTGAGATATATACGGGTACAGAAGATGCATGCACATATCGACTTTGGACACCTAAATTATAGATTCTTCGCATGTTTTGAGCCTATATTTTGAAAACTTTCTAGCACTGAGTAGGCATGTACAGATCGCTTCTGGAACCCAAAAATATTGAATTTTCCGTTGTTTTGAGCCTGAATTTGAGATATAAACGGGTACGGAAGATGCATGCAGATATCGACTTTTTGCACGTAAAATATCGATTTTGAGCAAGTTTTGGGTCTGTATCTTGAAAACATTCTAGCAAAGAGTAGGCATGTACAGATCGCTTCTGGGACCCAAAAATACCGAATTTTTGGGTGTTTTGAGGCTGAATTTGAGATATAAACGGGTACAGAAGATGCATGCACATATCGACTTTGGGCACCTAAAATATCGATTTTCAGTATGTTTTGGGTCTGTATTTTGAAAGTACTCTAACACGGAGTAGGCATGTACAGATCTCTTCTGGGACACAAAAATATCGAGTTTTCGGGTGTTTTGAGCCTGAATTTGAGATATAAACGGGTATAGAAGATGCAAGCATATATCGACTATGGGCAGATAAAATATCGATTTTTAGCATGTTTCTTGCATGTATTTTGAAAATACTCTAAATCGGAGTAGGCATGTACAGATCTCTTCCGGGACCCAAAAATATCGAGTTTTCGGGTGTTTTGAGCTTGAATTTGAGATATAAACGGGTACAGAAGATGCATGCACACTTCGTCTTTTGGCACCCAAAATATTGATTTTTAGCATGTTTTGGGCCTATATTTTGAAAATATTCTAGCACTGAGTAGACATGTACCGATCGCTTAAGGGACCCAAAAATATTGAATTTTTGGGTGTTTTGAGCCTGCATTTGAGATATAAACGGGTAATGAAGATGCATGCACATATCGACTTTTTGCACCTAAAATATCGATTTTGAGCATGTTTTGGGTCTGTATTTTGAAAACATTCTAGCAAAGAGTAGGCATGTACAGATTGCTTCTGGGACCCAAAAATATCGAATTTTCGGGTGTTTTGAGCCTGAATTTGAGATATAAACGGGTACAGAAGATGCATGCACATTTCGTCTTTGGGCACCCAAAATATTGATTTTTAGCATGTTTTGGGCCTATATTTTGAAAATACTCTAACACGGATTAGGCATGTACAGATCGCTTCTGGGACCCCAAAATATTGAATTTTTGGGTGTTTTGATCCTGAATTTGACATATAAACGGGTACTGAAGATGCATGCATATATCGACTTTTTGTTCCTAAATTATCGATTTTGAGCTTGTTTTGTGTCTGTATCTTGAAAACATTCAAGCAAGGAGTAGAAATGTACAGATTGATTCTGTGACCCCAAAATATCGAATTTTCGGGTGTTTTTAACCTTAATTTGAGGTATAAACGGGTACAGAAGATGCATGCACATATCGACTTTGGATACCTAAAATATCGATTTTGAGCATGTTTTAAGCCTATATTTTGAAAACATTCTAGCATGGAGTAAACATGTACAGATCACTTCTGGGACCCTAAAATATCGAATTTTCCGTTGTTTTGAGCCTGAATTTGAGATATAAACGGGTACGGAAGATCCATGCACATATCGACTTTGGGCACCCAAATATCGATTTTTAGCATGTTTTGGGCCAATATTTTGAAATTATTGTAGCACTGAGTAGGCATGTACAGATCGCTTCTGGGACCCAAAAATATCGAATTTTCGGGTGTTTTCAGCCTGAATTTGGGATATAAACGGGTACAGAAGATGCATACACATATTGACTTTGTGCACGTAAAATATCGATTTTCAGCATGTTTTGGGCATGTATTTTGAAAATACTCTAACACGGATTAGGCATGTACAGATCACTTCTGGGACCAAATATATCGAATTTTCGGGTGTTTTGAGCCTGAATTAAAGATATAAACGGGTACAGAACATGCATGCACATATCGACTTTTGGCACCTAAAATATCGATTTTTAGCATGTTTTGGGCCTGTATTTTGAAAATACTCTAACACGAAGTAGGCATGTACAAATCGCTTGTTGAACCCAAAATATCGAATTTTCGCGAAGTTTTGACCTTGAATTTGGGATATAAACGGGTACAAAAGATGTATTCACATATCGACTTTGGACACCTAAAATATCGATTTTTAGCATGTTTTGGGACTCTATTTTGAAAATATTCAAACACGGAGTAGGCATGTACAGATCGCTTCTGGGACCCAAAATTATCGAATTTTCGGGTGATTTGAGTCTGAATTTGAGATATAAACGGGTACAGAAAATGCATGCTCATATAAACATTTAGCACCTAAAATATCGATTTTTAGCATGTTTTGGGCCTATATTTTAAAAATATTCTTGCACTGAGTAAGCATGTACAGATCGCTTCTGGGACAAAAAAATATCGAATTTTTTGGTGTTTTGAGGCTGAATCTGAGATATAAACGGGTACAGAGATGCATGCACATATCGACTTTGGGCACCTAAAATATCGATTTTGAGCATGTTTTGGGTCTGTATTTTGAAAATACTCTAACACGGAGTACGCATGTACAGATCGCTTCTGGGACACAAAAATATCGAATTTTCGGGAGTTATGAGGCTAAATTTGAGATATAAACGGGTACAGAAGATGCATGCACATATTGACTATGGGCAGATAAAATATCGATTTTCAGCATGTTTTGGACATGTATTTTGAAAAATACTCAAATACGGAGTAGGCATATACAGATCGCTTCTGGGACCCAAAAATATCGAATTTTCGGGTGTTTTGAGCCTGAATTTGAGATATATACGGGTACAGAAGATGCATGCACATATCGACTTTGGACACCTAAATTATAGATTCTTCGCATGTTTTGAGCCTATATTTTGAAAACTTTCTAGCACTGAGTAGGCATGTACAGATCGCTTCTGGAACCCAAAAATATTGAATTTTCCGTTGTTTTGAGCCTGAATTTGAGATATAAACGGGTACGGAAGATGCATGCAGATATCGACTTTTTGCACGTAAAATATCGATTTTGAGCAAGTTTTGGGTCTGTATCTTGAAAACATTCTAGCAAAGAGTAGGCATGTACAGATCGCTTCCTGGACCCAAAAATACCGAATTTTTGGGTGTTTTGAGGCTGAATTTGAGATATAAACGGGTACAGAAGATGCATGCACATATCGACTTTGGGCACCTAAAATATCGATTTTCAGTATGTTTTGGGTCTGTATTTTGAAAGTACTCTAACACGGAGTAGGCATGTACAGATCTCTTCTGGGACCCAAAAATATCGAGTTTTCGGGTGTTTTGAGCCTGAATTTGTGATATAAACGGGTACAGAAGATGCAAGCACATATCGACTATGGGCAGATAAAATATCGATTTTCAGAATGTTTCTTGCATGTATTTTAAAAAATACTCTAAATCGGAGTAGGCATGTACAGATCTCTTCCGGGACCCAAAAATATCGAGTTTTCGGGTGTTTTGAGCCTGAATTTGAGATATAAACGGGTACAGAAGATGCATGCACACTTCGTCTTTGGGCACCCAAAATATTGATTTTTATCATGTTTTGGGCCTATATTTTGAAAATATTCTAGCACTGAGTAGACATGTACCGATCGCTTAAGGGACCCAAAAATAATGAATTTTTAGGTGTTTTGAGCCTGCATTTGAGATATAAACGGGTAATGAAGATGCATGCACATATCGACTTTTTGCACCTAAAATATCGATTTTGAGCATGTTTTGGGTCTGTATTTTGAAAACATTCTAGCAAAGAGTAGGCATGTACAGATTGCTTCTGGGACCCAAAAATATCGAATTTTCGGGTGTTTTGAGCCAGAATTTGAGATATAAACGGGTACAGAAGATGCATGCACATTTCGTCTTTGGGCACCCAAAATATTGATTTTTAGCATGTTTTGGGCCTATATTTTGAAAATACTCTAACACGGATTAGGCATGTACAGATCGCTTCTGGGACCCCAAAATATTGAATTTTTGGGTGATTTGATCCTGAATTTGACATATAAACGGGTACTGAAGATGCAGGCATATATCGACTTTTTGTTCCTAAATTATCGATTTTGAGCTTGTTTTGTGTCTGTATCTTGAAAACATTCAAGCAAGGAGTAGAAATGTACAGATTAATTCTGTGACCCCAAAATATCGAATTTTCGGGTGTTTTTAACCTTAATTTGAGGTATAAACGGGTACAGAAGATGCATGCACATATCGACTTTGGATACCTAAAATATCGATTTTTAGCATGTTTTAAGCCTATATTTTGAAAACATTCTAGCATGGAGTAAACATGTACAGATCACTTCTGGGACCCTAAAATATCGAATTTTCCGTTGTTTTGAGCCTGAATTTCAGATATAAACGGGTACGGAAGATCCATGCACATATCGACTTTGGGCACCCAAATATCGATTTTTAGCATGTTTTGGGCCAATATTTTGAAATTATTGTAGCACTGAGTAGGCATGTACAGATCGCTTCTGGGACCCAAAAATATCGAATTTTCGGGTGTTTTCAGCCTGAATTTGGGATATAAACGGGTACAGAAGATGCATACACATATTGACTTTGTGCACCTAAAATATCGATTTTCAGCATGTTTTGGGCATGTATTTTGAAAATACTCTAACACGGATTAGGCATGTACAGATCACTTCTGGGACCAAATATATCGAATTTTTGGGTGTTTTGAGCCTGAATTTGAGATATAAACGGGTACAGAAGATGCATGCACATACCGACTTTTGGCACCCAAAATATCGATTTTTAGCATGTTGTGGGCCTGTATTTTGAAAATACTCTAACACGAAGTAGGCATGTACAAATCGCTTCTGGGACCCAAAATTATCGAATTTTCGGGTGATTTGAGTCTGAATTTGAGATATAAACGGGTACAGAAAATGCATGCTCATATCAACATTTAGCACCTAAAATATCGATTTTTAGCATGTTTTGGGCCTATATTTTAAAAATATTCTAGCACTGAGTAAGCATGTACAGATCGCTTCTGGGACAAAAAAATATCGAATTTTCGGGTGTTTTGTGCCTGAATTTGGGATATAAACGGGTACAAAAGATGTATGCACATATCGACTTTGGACACCTAAAATATCGATTTTTAGTATGTTTTAAGCCTATATTTTAAAAACATTCTAGCACTGAGTAGGCATGTACGGATCGCTTCAGGGACACAAAAATATCGAATTTTTGGGTGTTTTGAGCCTGAATTTGAGATATATACGGGTACAGAAGATCCATGCACATATCGACTTTTTGCACCTAAAATATTGATTTTGAGCAAATTTTGGGTCTGTATCTTGAAAACATTCTAGCAAAGAGTAGGCATGTACAGATCGCTTCTGGGACCCAAAAATACCGAATTTTTTGGTGTTTTGAGGCTGAATTTGAGATATAAACGGGTACAGAGATGCATGCACATATCGACTTTGGGCACCTAAAATATCGATTTTGAGCATGTTTTGGGTCTGTATTTTGAAAATACTCTAACACGGAGTAGGCATGTACAGATCGCTTCTGGGACACAAAAATATCGAATTTTCGGGAGTTTTGAGGCTAAATTTGAGATATAAACGGGTACAGAAGATGCATGCACATATTGACTATGGGCAGATAAAATATCGATTTTCAGCATGTTTTGGCCATGTATTTTGAAAAATACTCAAACACGGAGTAGGCATATACAGATCGCTTCTGGGACCCAAAAATATCGAATTTTCGGGTGTTTTGAGCCTGAATTTGAGATATATACGGGTACAGAAGATGCATGCACATATCGACTTTGGACACCTAAATTATAGATTCTTCGCATGTTTTGAGCCTATATTTTGAAAACTTTCTAGCACTGAGTAGACATGTACAGATCGCTTCTGGAACCCAAAAATATTGAATTTTCCGTTGTTTTGAGCCTGAATTTGAGATATAAACGGGTACGGAAGATGCATGCAGATATCGACTTTTTGCACGTAAAATATCGATTTTGAGCAAGTTTTGGGTCTGTATCTTGAAAACATTCTAGCAAAAAGTAGGCATGTTCAGATCGCTTCTGGGACACAAAAATACCGAATTTTTTGGTGTTTTGAGGCTGAATTTGAGATATAAACGGGTACAGAAGATGCATGCACATATCGACTTTGGGCACCTAAAATATCGATTTTCAGCATGTTTTGGGTCTGTATTTTGAAAGTAGTCTAACACGGAGTAGGCATGTACAGATCTCTTCTGGGACCCAAAAATATCGAGTTTTCGGGTGTTTTGAGCCTGAATTTGAGATATAAACGGGTACAGAAGATGCAAGCACATATCGACTATGGGCAGATAAAATATCGATTTTCAGAATGTTTTGGGTATGTATTTTGAAAATACTCTAAATAGGAGTAGGCATGTACAGATCTGTTCTGGGACCCAAAAATATCGAATTTTCGGGTGTTTTGAGCCAGAATTTGAGATATAAACGGGTACAGAAGATGCATACACATATCGATTTTGGACACCTAAATTATAGATTTGTAGCATGTTTTGAGCCTATATTTTAAAAACTTTCTAGCACTGAGTAGTCATGTACAGATCGCTTCTGGAACCCAAAAATATTGAATTTTCCGTTGTTTTGAGCCTGAATTTGAGATATAAACGGGTACGGAAGATGCATGCACATATCGACTTTGGACACCTAAAATATCGATTTTTAGCATGTATTGAGCCTATATTTTGAAAACATTCTAGCACTGAGTAGTAATGTACAGATCGCTTCTGGGACCCAAAAATATCGAATTGTCGGGTGTTTTGAACATGAATTTGAGATATAAACGGGTACTGAAGATGAATTCACATATCGACTTTTTGCACCTAAAATATCGATTTTGAGCATGTTTTGGGTCTGTATCTTGAAAACATTCTAGCAAGGAGTAGTCATGTACAGATGCATACACATATTGACTTTGGGCACCTATAATATCGATTTTCAGCATGTTTTGGGTTTGTATTTTGAAAATACACTAACACGGTGTTGGCATTTACAGATCGCTTTAAAGACCCAAAAACATTGAATTTTCGGGTGTCTTGAGCCTGAATTTGAGATGTAAACGGGTATTGAAGATGCATGCACATATCGACTTTGGACACCTAAAATATCGATTTTTAGCATGTATTGAGCCTATATTTAAAAAACATTCTAGCACTGAGAAGTAATGTACAGATCGCTTCTGGGACCAAAAAATATCGAATTTTCGGGTGTTTTGAACATGAATTTGAGATATAAACGGGTACTGAAGATGAATTCACATATCGACTTTTTGCACCTAAAATATCGATTTTGAGCATGTTTTGGGTCTGTATCTTGAAAACATTCTAGCAACGAGTAGGCATGTACAGATCCCTTCTGGGACCAAAAAATATCGAATTTTCGGGTGTTTTGGGCCTGAATTTGGGATATAAACGGGTACTGAAGATGAATTCACATATCGACTTTTTGCACCTAAAATATCGATTTTGAGCATGTTTTGAGCCTGTATTTTGAAAATACTCTAACACGGAGTAGGCATGTACAGATCGCTTTTGGATCATGAAAATATCGAATTTTCAGGTGTTATGAGGCTGAATTTTAGATATAAACGGGTACAGAAGATGCATGCAGATATCGACTTTGGGCACCCAAAATATCGATTTTTAGCATGTTTTGGGCTTATATTTTGAAAGTATTCTAGCACTGAGTAGGCATGTACAGATCGCTTCAGGGACTTAAAAATATCGAATTTTCGGGTGTTTTGAGCCTGAATTTGGGATATAAACGGGTACAAAAGATGTATGCACATATCGACTTTGGACACCTAAAATATTGATTTTTAGCATGTTTTAAGCCTATATTTTGATACCATTCTAGCACTGAGTATACATGTACAGATCGCTTCTGGGACCCCAAAATATTGAATTTTTGGGTGTTTTGATCCTGAATTTGACATATAAACGGGTACTGAAGATGCAGGCACATATCGACTTTTTGTTCCTAAATTATCGATTTTGAGCTTGTTTTGTGTCTGTATCTTGAAAACATTCTAGCAAGGAGTAGAAATTTACAGATTGATTCTGTGACCCCAAAATATCGAATTTACGGGTGTTTTTAACCTTAATTTGAGATATAAACGGGTACAGAAGATGCATGCACATATCGACTTTGGATACCTAAAATATCGATTTTTAGCATGTTTTAAGCCTATATTTTGAAAACATTCTAGCAAGGAGTAAACATGTACAGATCACTTCTGGGACCCTAAAATATCGAATTTTCCGTTGTTTTGAGCCTGAATTAGAGATATAAACGGGTACGGAAGATCCATGCACATATTGACTTTGGGCACCCAAATATCGATTTTTAGCATGTTTTGGGCCAATATTTTGAAATTATTGTAGCACTGAGTAGGCATGTACAGATCGCTTCTGGGACCCAAAAATATCGATTTTTCGGGTGTTTTGAGCCTAAATTTGGGATATAAACGGGTACAGAAGATGTATTCACATATCGACTTTGGACACCTAAAATATCGATTTTTAGCATGTTTTGGGACTATATTTTGAAAATATTCAAACACGGAGTAGGCATGTACAGATCGCTTCTGGGACCCAAAATTATCGAATTTTCGGGTGATTTGAGTCTGAATTTGAGATATAAACGGGTACAGAAAATGCATGCTCATATCAACATTTAGCACCTAAAATATCGATTTTTAGCATGTTTTGGGCCTATATTTTAAAAATATTCTAGCACTGAGTAAGCATGTACAGATCGCTTCTGGGACAAAAAAATATCGAATTTTCAGGTGTTTTGTGCCTGAATTTGGGATATAAACGGGTACAAAAGATGTATGCACATATCGACTTTGGACACCTAAAATATCGATTTTTAGTATGTTTTAAGCCTATATTTTAAAAACATTCTAGCACTGAGTAGGCATGTACGGATCGCTTCAGGGACACAAAAATATCGAATTTTTGGGTGTTTTGAGCCTGAATTTGAGATATATACGGGTACAGAAGATCCATGCACATATCGACTTTTTGCACCTAAAATATTGATTTTGAGCAAATTTTGGGGGTGTATCTTGAAAACATTCTAGCAAAGAGTAGGCATGTACAGATCGCTTCTGGGACCCAAAAATACCGAATTTTTTGGTGTTTTGAGGCTGAATTTGAGATATAAACGGGTACAGAGATGCATGCACATATCGACTTTGGGCACCTAAAATATCGATTTTGAGCATGTTTTGGGTCTGTATTTTGAAAATACTCTAACACGGAGTAGGCATGTACAGATCGCTTCTGGGACACAAAAATATCAAATTTTCGGGAGTTATGAGGCTAAATTTGTGATATAAACGGGTTCAGAAGATGCATGCACATATTGACTATGGGCAGATAAAATATCGATTTTCAGCATGTTTTGGCCATGTATTTTGAAAAATACTCAAACACGGAGTAGGCATATACAGATCGCTTCTGGGACCCAAAAATATCGAATTTTCGGGTGTTTTGAGCCTGAATTTGAGATATATACGGGTACAGAAGATGCATGCACATATCGACTTTGGACACCTAAATTATAGATTCTTCGCATGTTTTGAGCCTATATTTTGAAAACTTTCTAGCACTGATTAGGCATGTACAGATTGCTTCTGGAACCCAAAAATATTGAATTTTCCGTTGTTTTGAGCCTGAATTTGAGATATAAACGGGTACGGAAGATGCATGCACATATCGACTTTGGATACCTAAAATATCGATTTTTAGTATGTTTTAAGCCTATATTTTGAAAACATTCTAGCAAGGAGTAAACATGTACAGATCACTTCTGGGACCCTAAAATATCGAATTTTCCGTTGTTTTGAGCCTGAATTAGAGATATAAACGGGTATGGAAGATCCATGCACATATCGACTTTGGGCACCCAAATATCGATTTTTAGCATGTTTTGGGCCAATATTTTGAAATTATTGTAGCACTGAGTAGGCATGTACAGATCGCTTCTGGGACCCAAAAATATCGATTTTTCGGGTGTTTTGAGCCTAAATATAGGATATAAACGGGTACAGAAGATGCATACACATATTGACTTTGTGCACCTAAAATATTGATTTTCAGCATGTTTTGGGCATGTATTTTGAAAATACTTTAACACATATTAGGCATGTACAGATCACTTCTGGGACCAAATATATCGAATTTTCGGGTGTTTTGAGCCTGAATTTGAAATATAAACGGGTACAGAAGATGCATGCACATATCGAATATTGGCACCCAAAATATCGATTTTTAGCATGTTTTGCGCCTGTATTTTGAAAATACTCTAAAACGAAGTAGGCATGTACAGATCGCTTGTTGAACCCAAAAATATCAAATTTTTCGCGAAGTTTTGACATTAAATTTGGGATATAAACGGGTACGGAAGATCCATGCACATATCGGCTTTGGGCACCCAAATATCGATTTTTAGCATGTTTTGGGACTATATCTTGCAAATATTCAAACACGGAGTAGGCATGTACAGATCGCTTCTGGGACTCAAAAATATCGAATTTTCGGGTGTTTTGAGCCTAAATTTGAGATATAAACGGGTACTGAAGATGCATGCACATTTCGACTTTGGACACCTAAAATATCGATTTTGTGCATGTTTCGGGCCTGTATTGAGAAAATATGATTTCTCTGAGTAGGCATGTACAGATCGATTGTGGGCCCCAATAAAATCGAATATTCAGGTGTTTTGAGCCTGAATTTGGGATTTAAACGATAACAGAAGATGCATACACGTATCGACTTTGGGCAGCCAAAATATCGATTTTTAGCATGTTTTAAGCCTATATATTGAAAATATTCTAGCACTGAGTAGACATGTACAGATCGCTTCTGGGACTCAAAAATATCGAATTTTCGGGTGTTTTGAGCCTGAATTTGAGATGTAAACGGGTAGAGAAGAATCATACACATATTGACATTGGGCACCTAAAATATCGATTTTCAGCATGTTTTGTGCCTGTATTTTGAAATTAGTCTAACACGGAGTTGGCATTTACCGATCGCTTCTGGGACACAAAAACATTGAATTTTCGGGTGTTTTGAGCCTGAATTTGAGATATAAACGGGTACAGAAGATGCATGCACATATCGACTTTTTGCACCTAAAATATCGATTTTGAGCATGTTCTGGGTCTGTATCTTGTAAACATTCTAGCAAGGAGTAGGCATGTACAGATCGCTTCTGGGACACAAAAATATCGAATTTTCGGAAGTTTTGAGCCTGAAATTGAGATATAAACGGGTACAGATGATGCATGCACATATCGACTTTGGGCACCTAAAATATCGATTTTCATTATGTTTTGGGCCTATGGTTTGAAAATACTCTAACACGGAATAGGCATGTACAGATCTCTTTTGGGTCCCAAAAATATCGAATTTTAAGGTGTTTTGAGCTTGAATTTGGGATATAAACGGGTACAGAAGATGCATGCACATATCGACTTTTGGGCACCTAAAAGATCAATTTTCAGAATGTTTTGGGCCTGTTGTTTGAAAATACTCTAACACGGAGTAGGCATGTACAAATCGCTTCTGGGCCCCAATAAAATCGAATATTTGGGTGTTTTGAGCCTGAATTTGGGATATAAACTGGTACAAAAGATGCATACACATATCGACTTTGGGTACCCAAAATATCGATTTTTAGCATGTTTTGGGTCTATATTTTGAAAATATTCTAGCACTGAGTAGACATGTACAGATCGCTTCTGGGACCCAAAATTATCGAATTTTAGGTATTTTAAGCCTGAATTTGAGATATAAACGGGTGTAGAAGATGCATACAGATATTAACTATAGGCACCTAAGATATTGATTTTTAGCATGTTTTGGGACTATATTATCATAATATTCTAACACGGAGTTGGCATATACAGATTGCTTCTGGGACTCAAAAATATCGAATATTCGGGTGTTTTGAGCCTGAATTTGAGATATAAACGGGTACAGAAGATTGATACACATATTGACTTTGGGCACCTCAAATATCAATTTTCAGCATGTTTGGGGCCTATATTTTGAAAATACTCTAACACGGAGTAGGCATGTACAGATCGCTTTTGGGACCCAGAAATATCGAATTTTTAAGTGTTTTGAGCTTGAATTTGGGATATAAACGGGTACAGAAGATAAATACACATATTGACTTTGGGCACCTCAAATATCAATTTTGAGCATGTTTGGGGCCTATATTTTGAAAATACTCTAACACGGAATAGGCATGTACAGATAGCTTTTGGGACATGAAAATATCAAATTTTCGGGTGTTTTGAGCCTGAATTTGAGATATAAACGTGTACAGAAGATGCATGCACATATCGTCTTTGTGCACCCAAAATATCGAATTTTAAGGTGTTTTGAGCTTGAATTTGGGATATAAACGGGTACAGAAGATGCAAACATATATTGACTTTGGGCACCTAAAATATCGATTTTCAACTTGTTTTGGGCCTGTATCTTGAAAACATTCTAGCAAGGAGTAGGCATTTACAGATGCATACACATATTGACTTTGGGCACCTATAATATCGATTTTCAGCATGTTTTGGGTTTGTATTTTGAAAATACACTAACACGGAGTTGGCATTTACAGATCGCTTTTATGACCCAAAAACATTGAATTTTCGGGTGTCTTGAGCCTGAATTTGAGATGTAAACGGGTACTGAAGATGCACGCACATATCGACTTTGGACATCTAAAATATCGATTTTTAGCAGGTATTGAGCCTATATTTTGAAAACATTCTAGCACTGAGTAGTAATGTACAGATCGCTTCTGGGACCCAAAAATATCGAATTTTTGGGTGTTTTGAACATGAATTTGAGATATAAACAGGTACTGAAGATGAATTCACATATCGACTTTTTGCACCTAAAATATCGATTTTGAGCATGTTTTGGGTCTGTATCTTGAAAACATTCTAGCAAGGAGTAGGCATGTACAGATCCCTTCTGGGACCCAAAAATATCGAATTTTCGGGTGTTTTGAGCCTGAATTTGGGATATAAACGGGTACAGAAGATAAATACACATATTGACTTTGGGCACCCAAAATATCGATTTTGAGCATGTTTTAAGCCTGTATTTTGAAAATATTCTAACACGGAGTAGGCATGTACAGATCGCTTTTGGATCATGAAAATATCGAATTTTCAGGTGTTATGAGGCTGAATTTGAGATATAAACGGGTACAGAAAATGCATGCACATATTGACTTTGGGCACCCAAAATATCTATTTTCAACATGTTTTGAGCCTATATTTCGAAAATATTCTAGCACTGAGTAGGCATGTACAGATCGCTTCTGGGACCACAAAAAATCGAATTTTCGGGTGATTTGAGCCTTAATTTGAGATATAAACGTGTACAGAATATGAATGCGCATATCGACTTTAAGCACCTAAAATATCGATTTTGAGCATGTTTTGGGTCTGTATTTTGAAAATACTCTAACACGGAGT
Source organism: Petrolisthes cinctipes (assembly GCA_033782935.1). NCBI lineage: Eukaryota > Metazoa > Arthropoda > Malacostraca > Decapoda > Porcellanidae > Petrolisthes > Petrolisthes cinctipes. The sequence goes on from JAWQEG010000010.1 coordinate 893,663, forward strand.
AGGCATGTACAGATCGCTTCTGGGACACAAAAATATCGAATTTTCGGGTGTTTTGAGCCTGAATTTGAGATATAAACGGGTACAAAAGATGCATGCACATATTGACTTTGGGCACCTAAAATATCGATTTTCAGCTTGTTTTGGGGAAGTATTTTGAAAATACTCTAACACTAAGTAGGCATGTACAGATCGCTTCTGGGACCCAAAAATATCGTATTTTTGGGTGCTTTGAGGCTGAATTTGAGATATAAACGGGTACTGAAGATGCATGCACATATCGACTTTGGACACCTAAAATATCGATTTTTAGCCTGTATTAAGCCTATATTTTGAAAACATTCTAGCACTGAGTAGGCATGTAGGGATCCCTTCTGGGACCCAAAAATATCAAATTTTTGGGCGTTTTGTGCCTGAATTTGAGATATAAACGGGTACAGAAGATGCATGCATATATCGTCTATGGGCACCCAAAATATCGATTTTGAGCATGTTTTGGGCCTGTATTTTGAAAATACTCTAACACGGAGTAGGCATGTACAGATCGCTTTTGGGACATTAAAATATTGAATTTTCAGGTGTTATGAGGCTGAATTTGAGATATAAAAGGGTACCGAAAATGCATGCACATATCGACTTTGGGCACCCAAATTATCTATTTTTAACATGTTTTGGGCCTATATTTTGAAAATATTCTAGCACTGGGTAGGCATGCACAGATCGCTTCTGGGACCCAAAAATATCGAATTTTCGGGTGTTTTGAGCCTTAATTTGAGATATAAACGTGTACAGATGATGCATGCACATATCAACTTTGGGCACCCAAAATATCGATTTGTAGCATATTTTGGGCCTAAATTTTTAAATATTCTGACACTGTCTAGGCATGTACAGATCGCTTCTGGGACCCAAAAATATCGAATTTTCGGGTGTTTTGAGCCTGAATTTTGGATATAAACAGGTACAGAAGATAAATACACATATTGACTTTGGGCACCTAAAATATCAATTTTGAACATGTTTGGGGCCTATATTTTGAAATTACTCTAACACGGAGTAGGCATGTACAGATCGCTTTTGGGACATGAAAATTACGAATTTTCAGGTGTTTTGAGCATGAATTTGAGATATAAACGGGTACAGAAGATGCATGCACATATTTACTTTTTGCACCTAAAATATCGATTTTGAGCATGTTTTTGGTCTGTATCTTAAAAACATTCTAGCAAGGAGTAAGCATGTACAGATCGCTTCTGGGACCCAAAAATATCGAATTTTCGGGTGTTTTGAGCCTGAATTTGAGATATAAACGGGTACAAAAGATGCATGCACATATCGTCTTTTGCACCCAAAATATCGATTTTGAGCATGTTATGGGCCTGTATTTTGCAAATACTCTAACGCGGAGTAGGCATGTACAGATCGCTTCTGGGACACAAAAATATCGAATTTTCGGGTGTTATGAGGCTAAATTTGAGATATATACGGGTACAGAACATGCATGCACATATCGCCTTTGGGCACCCAAAATATCGATTTTGAGCATGTTTTTGGCCTATATTTTGAAAATATTCTAGAACTGAGTAGGTATGTACAGATCGCTTCTGAGACCCAAAAATATCGAATTTCCGGGTGTTTTGAGCCTAAATTTGAGATTTAAACGGGTACAGAAGATGCATGCACATATCGACTTTTTGCACCTAAAATATCGATTTTTGAACATGTTTTGTGTCTGTATCTTAAAAACATTCAAGCAAGGAGTAAGCATATACAGGTCGCTTCTGGGACTCAAAAATATCGAATTTTCGGGTGTTTTGAGCCTGAATTTGAGATATAAACTGATACAAAAGATGTATGCACTTATCGTCTTTGGGCACCCAAAATATCGATTTTGAGTATGTTTTGGGCCTGTATTTTGAAAATACTCTAACACGGAGTAGGCATGTACAGATCGCTTCTGGGACACAAAAATATCGAATTTTCGGGTGTTTTGAGGCTAAATTTGATATATAAACGGGTACAGAAGATGAATGCACATATCTCCTTTGGGCACCCAAAATATCGATTATTAGCATGTTTTGGGCCTATATTTTGAAAATATTCTAGCACTGAGTAGGCATGTACAGATCGCTTCTGAGACCCAAAAACATCGAATTTCCGGGTGTTTTGAGCCTGAATTTGAGATATAAACGTGTACAGAAGATGCATACACATATTGATTTTGGACACCTAAAATATCGATTATTAGCATGTTTTGAGCCTGTATTCTGAAAATACTATAACACGGAGTAGACATGTGCAGATCACTTCTGGGACACAAAAATATCGAATTTTTCGGGTGTTTTGAGCCTGAATTTGAGATATAAACAGTTAAGAAGATGCGTGCACATATCACATATTGATTTTGGACACCTAAAATATCGATTATTAGCATGTTTTGAGCCTGTATTCTGAAAATACTATAACACGGAGTAGACATGTGCAGATCACTTCTGGGACACAAAAATATCGAATTTTTCGGGTGTTTTGAGCCTGAATTTGAGATATAAACAGTTAAGAAGATGCGTGCACATATCGACTTTTTGCACATAAAATATCGATTTTGAGCATGTTTTGGGTCTGTATCTTGAAAATATTCTAGCACTGAGTAGGCATGAAAAGATCGCTTCTTGGACCCAAAAATATAGAATTTTCGGGTGTTTTGAGCTTTAATTTGAGATATGAACGGGTACAAAAGATGCAAGCACATATCGACTTTGGACACCTAAAATATCGATTTTTAGCATGTTTTAATTGCATTTCAACATATCAAAAGCATACTAAAGTAATCCCTTAAGGGGGTACGGGAATAGAGGGACAGACTTGGGGGTTCGTGGGGTGCAGGAGTAGGGGGACAGGCTTGGGGAGGGGGGTTAGGTGGGTGCGGGAATATGGGACAGGCTTTCTACCCACCCCAATCCTGTCCCCCTATTCCCGCACTCCCCCAGTCCCCACCCAAGCCTGTCCCCTTATTCCCGCACCCCCCAGTCCCTCCCAAGCCTGTCCCCTACTCCCGCACCCCCTTAAGGACCCTGTGATCGTGTATGAGAATTGGAGGGTTCTGATTCCTCCTGACTATGCCACGAACCAAACAAACTCCTTCCATATATGTGTGTGTGTGTGTGTGTGTGTGTGTGTGTGTGTGTGTGTTTTGTGGCAATGTTTGAAGGACACATTTACCTCCAATTTTCTTACTACATCATGGTTAACATAAATAACTGATGAAGAAGACAAGGGAGTAAATAATAATAATAATAATAATAATAATAATAATAATGAAAATAATAAAGTTGTATCACCAGTATAAGAAGTGAGTTTTATTTTCATGACAAATCAACATATTTCTGATTATTTTTTCTCTGTTAATTCAGAGAGAGAGAGAGAGAGAGAGAGAGAGAGAGAGAGAGAGAGAGAGAGAGAGAGAGAGAGAGAGATCGAGAGAGAGAGAGAGAGAGAGAGAGAGAGAGAGAGAGAGAGAGAGAGAGAGAGAGAGAGAGAGAGAGAGAGAGAGAGAGAGAGAGAGAGAGAGAGAGAGAGAGAGAGAGAGAGAGAGAGAGAGAGAGAGAGAGAGAAAAAAAAAAATAAAATAAAATACTATCCTTTTTTTTCGTTAGAGAGAGACCACAATTTTTTTTTTTTTTTCCTGACATACTCTGAGTGAATTAATTGCATTCCAAAATATCAAAAGCATACTACAGTAATCCCTTAAGGGGGTGCGGGAATAGGGGGACAGGCTGGGGGGGGGGGGTCGGGGTTTTTTGGGGGGGCGCGGATGTAGGGGGATAGGCTTGAGGGGGGGTAAGGGGGGTACGGGAATATGAGACTACCCACCTCAAGCTTGTCCCCCTATTCCCGCACCCCCCCAGTCCCCCCCCAAGCCTGTCCCCTACTCGCGCACCCCCTTAATAAAAAATATATGCAACTCTCTCCAGGCTAATTAATTAATCTTACCCATTTCCTGTGCAAGAGTTAATTAAGGGGGTGCGGGAGTAGAGGACTGGCTTGGGGGGGGGTTTGGGGGGTGCTGAAATAGGGGGACAGGCTTGAGGTGGGAAGAAAGCTTGTCCCCTATTTCCGCACCCCCAAAGCCTGTCCCCTTACTCCCGCACCCCCCCACCAAAAAAAAAAAAAAACTGTACCCTACTCCCGCACCCCCCTAAGCCCCCCTAAGCCCGTCCCCCTATTCCCGCACCCCCTTAAGGAACCCTGTGTGTGATGTAGTCAGAAAATTGGAGGTAAATGAGTCCTTCAAATATTGCCACGAAACACACACACACACACACACACACACACACACCTATATGGAAGGAGGTTGTTTGTTTGGTGGCATAGTCAGGAGGAATCAAAAGTCTTCAATTTCCATACACGATCACAGGGTCCTTAAACGCACCCCCTCCCTCCCTGTCTGTCTACAAGTTATGCCCCCCTCCATCCCCCCTGTCTACAAGTTATGGCCCCCTCCATCCCCCCTGTCTGTCTACAAGTTATGCCCCCCTCCATCCCCCCAGTCTGTCTACAAGTTATGCCCCCCCTCCATCCCCCCTGTCTGTCTACAAGTTATGCCCCCCTCCATCCCCCCTGTCTACAAGTTATGCCCCCCTCCATCCCCCCTGTCTACAAGTTATGCCCTCCACCCCTGTTTACAAGTTATGCCCCCCCCTGTCTACAAGTTATGCCCCCTTTTTTAAATTATGTGTCGAGGCATCTCGAACGAAATAAGACATGATTACTGAACCCATCCTTATTACTGTATTTCGTTTCTATAATTTCCTGACTTTCTTACATTATTCTTCTTCTTATGTTTCGTTCTCCTCTTTCTCAAAACAAGAATATAATTATTTATATTGATGTGCGTGCATGTTTATTATAAAGATACGTGTGTGTGTGTGTGTGTGTGTGTGTGTGTGTGTTCTTACCTATTTGTATCTTTACAGGATTGAGTCAAGCTCCTAATGTCCCGTATATTAAAATCCTATTATCATATTTTTCTTTGAAGTTATGCATGGTTTGACACACACCACTTCTTATAGATGGTAATTTGTTCCATGTGTGTGTCTGTGTGTGTGTGTGTGTGTGTTGTAAAAGGCAGCAGGCATACTAAGAAAAAACACCTCACCCTCTCTCTCTGTCTTTGGAATAACATCATGTAATTTCCGTAGACTTATTTCATCTTTTTCACCACGTTCCATCCACACACCACATCCAAAAATGTGAGTTTTGAGAATCCCACATTTGACCTATGGGTATGTAAGAATAGGTCATATAGGTGGGGGTTGCCAGAAGGGGTTTCTAAATTTTCTCCGTTTTCCTCTACGATGCACTGTTTTTTTAGTTATGGCCACTTTTTTTGAAAAAAATTTGAACCGAAATTTGATCATGAAGATCTAAATGGATTTGGATGATATTTGGAATGGAAATACAGTTGGTAAATTGGGCGAGACGATTTTTTCATTTTGTCTCTATGACCCTCTGTTCAAAAGTTATGTCAATTTTCGTGTCTCAAAAAACGGACCAAATTAAACAAAAATAATGTTCAATTATTAATTAAGGGGGTGCAGGAATAGGGGGACAGCATTGGGGGGTTTAGGTGGGTGCGGGGTGTTTTGAGGGGTGCGGGAGTAGAGGGACAGGCTTGGGGGGCTTATTTTAGGTGCCCACAACAAACAACAAAATTAATGTCACTCAACTGTGTGTGTGTGTGTGTGTGTGTGTGTGTGTGTGTGTGTGTGTGTATATTCTCATGACTGTGTGTGTGTGTGTGGGACCATCGTATCAGTAGACTACCACACCATCGTATACACCACCACAGATGATGTTCTTGCATAATACATACGACCTTCATTAGCCGTGTAAATGAATAATGGCTGAAGTATTTAAGGGGGTGCGGAAATAGGGGGACAAGCTGGGGGGGGTTTAGGGGGGGGTGCGGGAGTAGGGGACAGGCTTGGGGGGTGCAGGAGTGTGGGGACAGGATTGGGGGGCAGGGGTTAGGGGGTTGCGGGAATAGGGGATAAGCTTTCTACCCACCCGAAGCCTGTCCCCCTATTCCCGCACCCCCCGCACCCCCCCCAAAGCCTGTTCCCTACTTCCGCACCCCCTTAATAGAGTTTGTGAATATGGATACTCAGCTTTTGGAAAATAATGAAGGCTTACAAGTGTGGTTGGTTGGTTGGTTGGTTGGGAAGCTAACAAACCAATACCACTGTGGAATCAACCCATAAAGTTAGGAGTCGATTCCACAGTGGTATTGGTTTGTTAGTTTCCCAACCACCCACCCACCCACCCACGTCTCTTTCACACCCACCCACCCACCCACATCTCCTTCACACCCACCCACGTCTCCATTGCACCCACGCATCCACGTCTCTTTCCCACCCACCCACCCACCCACCCACGTCTCTTTCCCACCCACCCACCCACCCACCCACGTTTTTATTCCACCCACCGACCCACGTCTCCTTCCCACCCACCCACCTACCCACGTCTCCTTTCCACCCACCCACCCACGTCTCCTTCACACCCACCCACCCACCCAACCCACGTCTCCTTCACACCAACCCACCCACCCACGTCTCCTTCCCACCCACCCACCTACCCACGTCTCCTTTCCACCCACCCACCCACGTCTCCTTCACACCCACCCACCCACCCAACCCACGTCTCCTTCACACCACCCCCACCCACACACGTCTCCTTCACACCCACCCACCCACCCACGTCTCCTTCCCACCCACCCACCCACGTTTCCTTCACACCCATCCACCCACGTCTCCTTCACACCCACCCATCCACCCACGTCTCTTTCCCACCCACCCACCCACCCACGTTTTTATTCCACCCACCCACCCACGTCTCTTTCCCACCCACCCACCCACGTCTCTTTCCCACCCACCCACCCACCCACGTTTTTATTCCACCTACCCACCCACGTCTCTTACCCACCCACCCACCCACCCACGTCTCCTTCACACTCACCCACCCACCCACGTCTCATTCACACCCACCCACCCACGTCTCCTTCACACCCACACACCCACGTCTCCTTCACACCCACCCACCCACCCACGTCTCCTTCAAACTCACATACCCACCCACGTCTCCTTCACACCCACCCACCCACGTCTCTTTTTCACCCACCCACCCACCCACGTCTCCTTCACACCCATCCACCCACCCACCCACCCACGTCTCCTTCACACTCACCCACCCACGTCTCTTTCTCACCCACCCACGTCTCCTTAGGAAAGGTTGAAATTCGCACTGCCAAAACTATTTCATACATTTCTACTTGTTGTTTATCAGCAATTACGACGTTAAGGGGGTGCGGGAGTAGGGGACAGGCTTGAGGGGGGTTTTGGGGGGTGCGGGAATAGGGGGACAGGCTTGGGGGGGGTAGAAAGCCTGTCCCCCTATTCCCAGACCCCCTTAACATAAAGAAACTTCAAATTTATCACCGTGATGGTTTGGGTTATCCTATTTCATAAAGAGTATTTACAGTAAGTCAGCTGTTACATTGCTCATTCCTTTCCTTTCTTCTACCACCCTTCCCATTCTTTCTTCAACCCTTCCCATTCTTCCTTCAACCCTTCCCATCCTCTTTCCAATCCTTCCCATTTTCTCAGCCAAGGAGAATAGGAAAAAGATGTACCTAATTAAAATTTCGAAAATTTGACGTCCACTTGTCATCCAAATTATAATGAAACGAGACATTGACGAGTGTGTAATCTATGATATTTGGGTTTGCTCTTGTACTATAAGGTTATACAAACCATATAACACGTGTAAAACTCGTAATGAGCTAATATTAACACTAAAATAATGTCATTTGGTTATAGCCAATCAGCGATAATCTTGAGTATTGATTTTTTGAGGTGGGTCAATTAGAGAGAGTTACAATAAGCACTTAATTTGAACTGTTATTATGTCCCGTTTTAGTATGTGGCTCCAAACTATTCCAAGCAACAGGACACCATTGTTCATCTGGTCCTGTTTCCTGGCATAGCTAGGAGGAATCATGGCACTCCAATGTAACAAAAGTTAATTACGTCCTTTAATGTGAAGTAAAATTAACACCGAGAGACACATACGAATACGACTGTGGAATTGAACCTTAATCTTGGTGTGGGGTAGTCACCTAATAGTTCATTTATTGCAGTTCTTCCTGAATAATGACCACTCTTTCCAAATAGCCTGTGTAAGAATTCCTGTGGCCAACTGTACACTCCCAATCCAAAATATGTATCCAGGCTTGCTTCAAATAGCTTGATCGAGTATTAAGCGAACTCGAGTAAATATGAAACAGAATAAGCGTGTTATTGGTTCACTATTATGTTAAATGATTCGAAACTTCAACAAGACCTAGATACAAATTTTGGATTGCGAGTGTACATTTGAGTGTTTGTTATTTGACCAATTGAGTAATAGATTGGTAGTGTCAGTACTCGGAAATCAAATGTAAACTTTTCTGTTATGTAATGATAGATATGTTGTTCAAATGTAAACGTTTATGAAATTCATCATGTAAATATAGCTGTCTGCCTTTGTAATATATAATTAATGGTTTATGATTTTCGAGTGTTAATGAAGTGTCTGTGTCAGTGGTTTATTTGATCATATGACTACTTACAGAAACAAGTTTGTAGCCGAGTAAGAATACAGTTTGGACGCCTACCTACCAGAGTGTCAACGTTCCCAGTAGACACACACAACTAGTTGGGCCGACTCACTCTGTCACTCACTCACTTGGGACCGTCAGTCCATCACTACTGTACCGTCACTTGGGCTTCTACAGTTTCAAGCGACCATTACCACCGTCAGGAGGGATACACACCCAGCCTGCTGTTTCAACCCACCTGCACGTAACGTTAAAATAGTTTCACACACATACACATGCTTATCTTCAAATTACACACACACACACACACACACACACACACACACATTACCTTCAAATTAAACACACACACACATTACCTTCAAATTACAAACACACACACACACACACACACATTACCTTCAAATTAAACACACACACACATTACCTTCAAATTACACACACACACACATTTTCAAATTACACACACACACATTACCTTCAAATTAAACACACACACATTACTTTCAAATTAAACACACACACATTATCTTCAAATTAAACACACACACATTATCTTCAAATTACACACACACATTATCTTCAAATTACACACACACATTATCTTCAAATTAAACACACACATTATCTTCAAATTAAACACACACACATTATCTTCAAATTAAACACACACACATTATCTTCAAATTAAACACACACACACATTTTCAAATTACACACACACACGTAGCTATATTTATTAGTGGTTTCATTGTATATATTTTATCCCTTACATATTACTATAGACATTTTGATGTAATAATGTTCGTTGTGTCACATGTAACATGGATTTAATTCTTTGAGTAGGCTGTGTTAGTTTTGTAGTCTGTGAAGTGTTATAAAGGTTAATTCTAAATATGGATAGGATTGATTACCTTGGTGGATTGTAAGAGAGAATTGGCTAAAACAAAATAAGGGGGTGCGGGAGTAGGGGACAGGCTTGTGGCGGGGGGGGAGGTGCGGGAGTAGGGGACAGGCTTGTGGGGGGGGGAGTTTAGGGGGGTGTGGGAGTAGGACACAGGCTTGGGGGGTTTTGGGGGGTGCGGGAGTAGGGGAAAAGGCTTGAGGGGAGGTTAGAGGGGTGCGGGAATAGGGGACAGGCTTTCTACCCACCCCGAAGCCTGTCCCCCTATTTCCGCACCCCCCCCCCCCCCCCCCTCCAAGCCTGTCCCCTACTCCCTCAACCCCTTAATTCTTAATTAACCGGATATTGCTAGAGGCGGAGTTAGGGTAGTGATTTCCAAACCTTGATGGCTAATATTGACAAAATTGTATCCAGACAAAAGGAAACTGAACGACCGTGTGAAGCAGATAGAGATGGTCAACATATTAGTGGTGACGACAGTGTTTGACAGACGTTAGGTATAGGACTCATAAGTCTGTATACTCACTATAGAGATGGTCAACATATTAGTGGTGACGACAGTGTTTGACAGACGTTAGGTATAGGACTCATAAGTCTGTATGCTCACTATAGAGATGGTCAACATATTAGTGGTGACGACAGTGTTTGACAGACGTTAGGTATAGGACTCATAAGTCTGTATACTCACTATAGAGATGGTCAACATATTAGTGGTGACCACAGTGTTTGACAGACGTTAGGTATAGGACTCATAAGTCTGTATACTCACTATCTACCTCGTAGGTGGGTATTGCCTGTATTAGTGATGTGTGTAATACTTTAAGGGTTTTAGCGCCCCTTCGGCCCCAGTCACTAGCTTTCAGTTCTTAAACTGTCTCTCTTTTCTATTTCCTTCCTGTTTGCTGTCTCACCTCTCTATTACCGTTTTTTGGCGCTATATGACCTCGCTGTTGCGGTGCCTAATATCAATGAATCAATGCTCACTATCTAGTACAGTGAGGGTCACATGGGCCATGGAAGCTGCTAGGAAAGTGTATTTATTGGTGAAGGCTTAGTAAGGTACTGGAGAGAAAGTGGGTAATGGAGGAGGAGGAGTTCACGCTTCAAAAGGAGAAACAAAGGTTACATTTATAGAAGCAGAGATAGAAGAGGCCGCTGATATATAGGGAGAAGGTCTTCTCGGATTTAGAAAGTGAGGTCGGGCAGCAGTCAAAGATGGCTCCTATTCATTCCTTTCATCCTACTACTAATCTAAATGTCGAAGCAGAAACATTTAATCCTGGAAATATTGCGGTCGTAGTAATATCTTGGTAATAAAGAACAACACGTGTATGAGTTTGCAGCACCTCATAGTAATAATTGAGGGGGTTGAGTTGACGTAAGGTGTTGTATGATAATATTTTGATATGATACTGATTTATTTGCACGAGGGAAGGAAGGAGTCGGTGGTTATTTGATTGTGGCTGTACTGTTCAGTATTCCTTTGTGTATGGGAAATCCCATGTTGGCCCACTAAAACCTGTGACTATATATAAAAAAAAAAAAAATTATATATATATACTTTTTTTATATAACAATTTTTTTTATAAGGTTCGAAAAACTGTGCGTCTCCCTACAACACACATTTGTTCGAATCATCAAAGCTTGGCTAGTTGCGATTCATCGTGCCAAGGGATCAGAACACAATTTCTGACCGCGAGTGTACATACCACAGGCTACAATACCTCTCTACAATAAGAAGTATTAATTTTGTATTCATAATTTACCTTTACTTATTATTATTATTATTATTATTATTATTATTATTATTATTATTATTATTATTATTATTATTAGCTTTGGTCAATATAGGGCCCATATTTACTGAAACTAATATTTATTAACTTATCAAACAGATATTTCATTATTAGATAAATTATGAATACAACGTTAATACTTCTTATTGGAGAGAGAGAGAGAGAGAGAGAGAGAGAGAGAGAGAGAGAGAGAGAGAGAGAGAGAGAGAGAGAGAGAGAGATACTTACCAGCGTGTGGGGAGAAGAGATAAAATTTGTGGACTTTTTATGTGTGTGTGTGTGTGTGTGTAATATGAAAATGCGTATATTCATAAACTTTTCCAACTATTTCATTACTGATATAGAGTGGTAAGTGTTCTACTGTTTGCTTCCTAAAATCAACAACCACCATTTCTTTTGATATTCCCACATTCAGCTCAAGATAATTTTCCTGAACCATATGGTAAAATCATTAACTTCCTCCCTGTAGTTTAAGGTGGTAATTCGTTTTTGTTACATTGGAGTGCCTCGATTCCTCCAAAATATGCCAGGAAACAACAGGACCAGAAGAGCAAAAATAATGATGTTCTGTTGCTTGGAATTGTTTGGAGGATTCAGTTGCTCCAGAATTACCAACACAAAACTTCCCCCTTAAGTCAGTATTGGAACACAAGTTATTGGTACTGATTAGACAGTGGCAAGTAATCTTTTTCTCTGTGTATGTCTCTCTCTCTTTCTCTCTCTCTCTGTGTCTGTTTCTCTCTCTTTGTGTATGTCTGTCTCTCTGTCTTTGTGTATGTCTGTCTCTCTCTCTCTTTCTCTCTCTGTGTGTCTGTCTTTCTCTCTTTCTCTGTCTGTCTCTCTCTCTCTCTTTCTCTGTCTGTATGTCTCTCTCTTTCTCGGTCTGTGTGTGTGTCTCTCTCTCTCTCTGTATGTCTGTCTCTCTCTCTCTCTCTGTCTGTATGTCTCTCTCTCTCTCTCTCTCTCTCTCTTTCTCTGTCTGCATGTCTCTTTCTCTCTCTCTCTTTCTCTGTCTGTATGTCTCTCTTTCTCGGTCTGTGTGTGTGTATGTCTCTCTTTCTCGGTCTGTGTGTGTGTCTCTCTTTCTCTGTGTATGTCTGTCTCTCTCTCTCTCTCTGTCTCTATCTGTGTGTCTCTCTTTCTCTGTGTCTTTCCAATAAAGTGCAAAAAAAATTGGCGACAGAACACATCCATTCTTTTGGTAAACAATGCATATATCCAGAGTATAATATTGGCATTAAAGGGGTGGGGGGGGGTAGGGGACAGGCTTGGGGGGTGCGGGAAGAGGGGGACAGGCTGGGGAGGGGGGGTTAGGGGGGTGCGGGAGTAAGGAACAGGCTTGGGGGGGTTTAGGGGGGTGCGGGAGTAGGGGACAGGCTTGGGGGGGGGGGGTGCGGGAATAGGGGGACAGGCTTGGGGTGAGTAGAAAGCCTGTCCTCTATTCCCGCACCCCCCTTGACCCCCCCCAAGCCTGTTCCCTATTCCCGCACCCCCCCAAAACCCCCTAAGCCTGTTCCCTACTCCCGCACCCCCCTAACCCCCCCCCCAAGCCTGTCCCCTACTCCTGCAACCCCTAAACCCCCCCAAGCCTGTTCCCTACTCCCGCACCCCCCTAGCCCCCCCCAGCCTGTCCCCCTATTTCCGCACCCCCCTAAACCCCCCCAAAGCCTGTTCCCTACTCCCGCAACCCCCTAAACCCCCCCCCCCAGCCTGTCCCCCTATTCCCGCACCCCCTTAACCTTCATCTATATAAGTTGTCACATCAGTACAAGAGGTTGTATTGTGTTGTTGTTGTTGTTGTTGTTGTTGTTGTTGTTCCCCAGACTGTGGTTGTATTGTGTTGTTGTTGTTGTTGTAGTTCCCCAGACTGTGGTTGTATTGTGTTGAAGGCATTACTGAAATCAACAACAAAGAGAATTTTAGCATACCGTAGTATTTAGTTGATCTGCTTATAACACTATCTTCTACATGACTCAATACATAATTAATTAATAACCAATAACGTAGCGTCCTCCACACATCGATCGGTTCTTGACATGTACAAACTACAAGACAGTCATCCATAAAATCACTAGTTTGTTATATCAATACCTTTTTAACAATATATTCAAGTTATTTCATAAGTATTGACGTAAGTGCCACAGGCCTATATATAATCATTATGGGTAGATTCCACAGTGGTATTTGTTTGTTAGCTTCCCAACCAACCGCACTTGTAAGGCTTCATTATTTTCCAAACGCTGAGTATCCACATTCACAAAATCTATCAAACAATTAGATAATGATGATCACTGTATAGATTATTCATCAGATTCATTAAATAATTCACCTATAAGTCATTTACAAGGCTAACATTCTTTCGTTTGCGTGCTTACAAACCAATACCAACCACTGTGGAATCGACCCTTTGACAAGTAGGGTTTGGTTTCTTTGGCACTGGAACAATTTCACAAGTTTTCCATATTTTAGGTATAGCAGACTGCTGGAATATTTTACAAAGAATATTTGAGAGTTGGTTTTTACACAGTCTAAGCATCCTATCATTTATTTTATCAGGCCCTCCCGCTTTGCCAATTTTAACCCTATTTAAGCTCTCAATTACATCCTCTTCTTTTATTATAATAGATGAGTCATTCTTAGTAGACAAAGATTGGCATATGGTATTAATTTCTGCCTAAAAATCCTGTACATCAAATCTTGAATAAAAGTAATTTAATTCATTACCAAAGTCCCAAACATTGTTCACGTCTGGCTGTTCCTTCTTTTTATACATAGCCTACCAGTTAATTTCCACAAACCATCCCATGCACCTTTTGGATTACTCCAACATATTTTCAATTTTTCCTTTGTAATGGTTTTTACACTTATTAATCATAGAGTTAATATCCCTGTGTACTGATTTCAGTTGTCATGTGTCATTGTTTGCCAGGTGATGTGCCACACGGGGTGATGATGTCACTGACGTGTGTGTCCAGAGAGGTACACCACACCAGCCTCTACTATTGTACATTGGAAATCCACCTATCTACAAATTCATGTGTCAGATAAGTTGTGGAGGTACATACCAGCTGGTGAGATACAAGGGCAAAACTTATTGTTTGACGAGGTTGGGGTTCGGATTGAACTCTGCACCGAGAATTTCTAACCAAAAGGTTATTTTCCGATAGATTGGTGTGGTTGGATGAGGATGAAGGAAGACCAGACCATCCTACCCAGAAACGAGGGAGAAAAGAAAAGATAAGAGAGACAACAAACACCAAGATAACAGAAGGAAAGAAGGCACAGTAAGCATATACAACAACATGTGTGTGTGTGTGTGTGTGTGTGTGTGTGTGTGGTACTGATAAGACGACTCTGTTGTTTGTCTATGGAGTCATGGTATTGGTACAGCCACAATCAAATATCCACCAACACTTTCCTTCCATCGTACAAATAAATCAGTATCATATCAATATATAATCATACAACACCTTATGTCAACTCAACCCCCTCAATTATTTTTATGAGGTGCTGCAAAATCATACACGTGTTGTTCTTTATTACCAAGATATTTGCTACGATGGAAGGAATATGTTGGTGGTTATTTGATGGTGGCTGACCAATACCAAACAACAGAGTCATCTTACCACACACACACACAGATGTTGTTGTATATTACATAGAGAGAGAGATACACACACACACACACACACACTACAATAAGAAGTATTAACGTTGTATTCATAATTTACCATTACTTAATTATCACCTTTAGCTTTGGTCAATATAGGGCCCATATTTAATGACGCTAATGATTATTAATTAACTTATCAACATATATTTCATTATTAGATAAATTATGAATACAACGTTAATATTTCTTATTGTTGTGTGTGTGTGTATGTGTCTCGTTGTGTCTGTCTGTCAGGGTGTGTGTGTGTGTCTCTATGTCTGTGTGTCTCTCTCTCTCGTTGTGTCTGTCTGTCTGGGTCTGTGTCTCTATCTGTCTCTGTCCGTGTCTGTGTCTCTGTCTGTCTGTGTGTGTGTGTGTGTCTCTCTCTCTCTCTCTCTCTCTCTCTCTCTCTCTCTCTCTCTCTCTCTCTCTCTCTCTCTCTCTCTCTCTCTGTGTGTGTGTGTACAACTAACAAACCTAACACCAATAAAAAATAACTCAATAACAACACTAATAACAATAACACTAAAAATAACTCCAATAACAATAATAATAACACTAACAGTACTATTAACATTTGTAATTATTATTAATATTAATATTATTATTATTAGTAGTAGTAGTAGTACATGTGTTATATATATATGTGTGTTATATATATATATATGTGTTATATATATGTGTTATATATATATATATGTGTGTTATATATGTGTTATATATGTGTATTTTCTTTTCTTTATTATTTCTAGGATGGACTGGGACTCTTGTTGTTGTTGAGAAGTGCTGAGATGAAGTGTTGGTTTGTATGTATGTGTGTGTGTGATTCATATGTGTCATACTAGATGGTGACATACACACACACACACACAGACAGACAGACACACACACACACACAGTGGAGCTTCATGGTGTTGGTTGGTAAGGCTACTAATTACTCTACAAAGATATTTCAGTCAACAGATTACCATTATGTTTGTTGATGGGTTGGTGTTGTTGGCCAGACTGTGTGTCCCAGCAGCAGTCCAGAGTCCGAGCAGTCCAGAGTCCGAGCAGTCCAGAGTCCGAGCAGTCCAGAGTCCGAGCAGTCCATAGTCCGTGCTAATGCTTACAACCGACCTGTGTATGTGGGCTCAGCTGACGGTATGCGCACTTGGTGTACACTCGTGATTTCTGACCAGAGACGAACGGCAGGCACCACACACACATACCCTGCATTCGAACTCAGCCTCTGTAGGTGTACTGGGTGGGGAAATGAACAATACCAGGTGATTCGAATCTTTCTGCTCCTCACACTCTGGTCAGAAATTATGTATCACGAGTGTACAGCTGGCCCACAGACCTTACTAACTCGACCGTGCTGGCACCCACAAAAGGCAGTGAGGGAGAATGGTGTTGGTTGTGTGTTATATATATGTGTGTAACTTTTTAAGCTACCAAGATATTTCAGTCAACAGATTACCATTATGTTTGTTGATGGGGTGGTGTTGTGAGGGAGAATGGTGTTGGTTGTGTGTTGTTATATGTGTTTAACTTTTTACTCTACCAAGATGTTTCAGTCAACAGGTTACCGCCTCCTTGATGGGGGGCGGGGAGATTTTGTGGCGGTTTGGCCCCCCCGTAGCTTCCTTCCTTGGCAGCCCTTGGGGGGAAGGGGGTGTCCCACGACGTAGACGCCCCCACTCCAGGACCAGTTGTTCTGTTGTTGTTGTGTGACATACAGTACTTTGGAAGAATGACAGCACTCTAATGTACAGCCACCGACACACACACACACACACACACACAGCCCACCCAAGCCATCACAAGGCTACACACACACACACACACACACACACACACACACATGTATTTCATTCCATTTATATCATTAGGTATATTTATATATATATTTATATGTCTGTATGTCCCTATATGTCTGTATGTCCCTATATGTCTGTATGTCCCTATATGTCTGTATGTCCCTATATGTCTGTATGTCCCTATATGTCTGTATGTCCCTATATGTCTGTATGTCCCTATATGTCTGTATGGTCCTATATGTCTGTATATGTCTGTATGTCGCTATATGCCTGGACTACTGATGCACATCCCAGGGTAATGGGACCACAGCTTACTGGACCAGGGAGTCTGTATGGTCCTATATGTCTGTATATGTCTGTATGTCCCTATATGTCTGTATATGTCTGTATGTCCCTATATGCCTGGACTACTGAAGCACATCCCAGGGTAATGGGACCACAGCTTACTGGACCAGGGAGTCTGTATGTCCCTATATGTCTGTTTATGTCTGTATGTCCCTATATGTCTGTATATGTCTGTATGTCCCTATATGTCTGGACTACTGAATCACATCCCAGGGTAATGGGACCACAGCTTACTGGACCAGGGAGTCTGGGGGCTATAATATTTATACATGATATGATATGCTATAAATATACTCTATAATATGTTTATCTTTATAAACTCAATATTATTTGTGTACTTTTCAATTTATATCATTACCATATACTTTTTAATCTACATTGACATCTATATGTATTATATATATATATATATATATATATATATATATATATATATATATATATATATATATATATATATATATATATATATATATATATATATATATATATATATATATTTGCTATATATATTTGCTATATGTTTATACAATATTATTATTCTTTGTGTTGTCTTAAGGAGAGATTGTTGTGTTGTTGGTAAATCTACAACAACAACAACTGTGTATTCATCCAAACAACAACAACAACAGGCCACAATTATTATTATTATTATTATCATTATTATTATTATTATTATTATTGTTAATCAGGTGGTGTTTGTTTCCTGACATACTTTGTGGGAATCAACACACTACAATGTACTAAGAGTATAAATTATATACTGTGTTCTGACATTATTAAATGTTGGAACAAAATAATTTATACTTTTCTCTTTTCTTTACAGACATACATTGGATGTGTGTGTGTTACTACTACTACTACTACTACCACTACCACTACTACCACTACTATTACTACTACTATTACTACTACAGGTTGCAACGAGGGAGCATGGCTGGCGTGTATGAGTGTGTGTGTGTGTGTATGTGTATTGTATTTGTGTGTGTATGTATTACCAAGGATGAGAGACAGTTTTGTCTCTCATCCTTGTGTATAATTAGAATGTACAATGTCAGGATTTTAATAAAATTGTAATTGTATTTAATTATATATATATATATGTATTGTATTGTATTAATAAATTGTTAGGATGTATTTGATTATATAAATATGTATGTATTGTATTGTATTAATAAATTGTTATGATGTATTTGATTATATATATATATGTATTTTACTAACGCAAGGCAACTTGCACATGTATAACTAATGCAAGGCAACTTGCAACATGTAATTGCCCCCCTACAGTTGCTGTTGGCCACACCCTGTGTAGAGGGTGTGGTCATCGCCGGGTCCTCTGGAGAGGGCTCGGTGTCATCAGACCAGGTTAGTACTGTACTACCCTCTACATTACACAGTGCTATTGGTTTGTAAGCTGACCAACCAAAAGCTTTGTGTGCTTACAAACCAATACCAACCACTGTGGAATGGACCCAATATCTTTTGTTTGATTTAAGTATTTTTATGTTGATGTTTAAATCAAACATAGTTTTTAAATTAAAACTTTAAATAATTAAAACTTTATACAATTTGATCATTTATTTAGATTTTGGACTTCATAACAATTCATGATTAAACTTACACTTAATTACACTTAACAAATATTTAAATAAAACCTTTGGAGTAATTTCTTGTATTCATTTAACAGTAACAATTAAACTATGTAATAAAAATTATAGGTATAATTATTAATCCATGACATATATATTTATTTTTCACTTCGGCTGTTGGTTGATGTACTACTACTACTACTACTACTACTACTACTACTACTGCCACTACTACTACTACTACTACTACTACTACTACTACTACTACTACTACTACTACTACTGCCACTACTACTACTACCACTACTACTACTACTACTACTACTACTACTACTACTACTACTACTACTACTGCCACTACTACTACTGCCACTACTACTACTACTACCACTACTACCACTACTACTACTACTACTACT
This sequence comes from Petrolisthes cinctipes, assembly GCA_033782935.1. Lineage (NCBI taxonomy): Eukaryota > Metazoa > Arthropoda > Malacostraca > Decapoda > Porcellanidae > Petrolisthes > Petrolisthes cinctipes. The sequence goes on from JAWQEG010000010.1 coordinate 912,823, forward strand.
ACTACTACTGCCACTACTACTACTACCACCACTATTACTACCATCGCCTTCACATCGTCTGTTATAAAATGGTGAGTATTTTAACCAGTAGTTCCAAAATAATACAATAACTTCTTTTACAGATTTTAATACATTTTTTACAGGTTTTATGCAATAACTTTTTTTTACAGATTTTAATGCAATAACTTCCTCTACAGATTTTAATACAATAACATTATTTTACAGATATTAATACATTTTTTTTACAGATTTTAATACTTTTTTTACAGATTTTAATACATTTTTAGATTTTAATAAATTTTTTTTTACAGATTTTAATAAATTTTTTTTTACAGATTTTAATACAATAACATTTTTTACAGATTTTAATACAATAACATTTTTACAGATTTTAATGCAATAACTTCATCTACAGGTTTTAATACAATAACTTTTTTTACAGATTTTAATACAATAAAAAAAATTACAGGTTTTAATACAATAACTTTTTTTTACAGGTTTTAATACAATAATTTCCTTTACAGATTTCAAAACAATATTTTTTTCATTTTTTTTTACATTTTTTTTCATTTTTCTACAGATTTAGTTTTTCATTTTTTTAGTTTTTTTTTCAATAAAAATTAAAATATACATTGCTTGTTTTTTAATCCTTTGGTGTGAGTCATTGATAAATTTAGTTAAGAAGGTAAAACTTAAAAATAATAAAAAGTGAAAAGAATGTGGAAATAAAATGAAAATAAACGAATAATAAATGGAAGATAAAGACAAAAATAATAAAAAAAAAAATAATAAAATGCAAATGAATTTTTTTTAATATTTAAATGCTAAACAAATAAAAAATATAAATTAAATATATCCAAAACCAAAATTATGACTGTACTAAAAAAAAAAAAAACAGTTAAATATTAGGCCTATATAATAATAATAATAATAATAATGATGAGAAGGAAAGGAGGGGATAGAGAGATAGAGAAAAGGATGTTAGGAAGTCTGAAATATATTGGCTGGTAAAGATAGAAATGGGTGAGAGTTGAGTTGACGTAAGGTGTTGTTGTTGTAAGATTAAATTTTGATTTGAGATTGGTTTATTTGTAAGATGGAAAGGAAAGTGTCGGTGGTATTTTAATAACAGCCTTCTCACAGTGGTGTCCAGTCGGCGGCAAAAGTCCTGTGGCCTCACTTGCTTCACCGAGGTACACGATGTTCATAGACTCGAGATTATTATGTGTAGAAAACATGTGTATTTCTCGAGTCTATGAACATTGTTTGTTTACCTCTGTGAAGCAGCAGGTGAGGCAACAGGACTTCTGCCGCTGACTGTCCACTACCACTACTACTACTACTACTACTACTACTACTACTACTACTACTACTACTACTACTACTACTACTACTACCACTACCACTACCACTACCACTACCACTACCACTACCTCTACTACTACTACTACTACTACTACTACTACTACTGCCACTACTACTACTACTGCCACTACTGCCACTACTACTACTACTACTACTACTACTACTACTACTACTACTACTACTACTACTGCCACTACTACTACTACCACTACTACCACTACTACTACTACCACTACTACCACTACTACTACTACTACTACTACTACTACTACTACTACTACTACTACTACTACTACTACTACTACTACTACTACTACTACTACTACTACTACCACTACTACTACTACTACTACTACTACCACTACTACTACTACTACTAGTACCACTACTACTACTACTATTACTACTACCACTAGTACTACTACTACTACTAGTACTACTACTACTACTAGTACTACTACTACTACTACTAGTACTACTACTACTACTAGTACTACTACTACTAGTACTACTACTACTACTAGTACTACTACTACTACTAGTACTACTACTACTACTAGTACTACTACTACTACTAGTACTACTACTACTACTACTACTACTACTACTACTACTGCCACTACTACTACTACTACTACTACTACTACTACTACTACTACTACTACTACTACCACTACTACTACTAGTACTACTACTGCCACTACTACTACTACTACTGCCACTACTACTACTACTACTACTGCCACTACTACTACTACTACTAGTACTACTACTGCCACTACTACTACTACTACTACTGCCACTACTACTAGTACTACTACTGCCACTACTACTACTACTACTACTACTACTACTACTACTACTACTGCCACTACTACTACTACTGCCACTACTACTACTACTAATACTACCACTACTACTACTAGTACTACTACTGCCACTACTACTACTACTACTAACATCCTATGTGAAAGTGAAAACATTAGACAGTAAATTCTTTGAGATACCCTTATGTGGATGATTATTATTTACCACGACTGTATGTATGTATGTATGTATGTATATATGTGTTAGAGACACCCATATGTGGATGATTATTATTGACCACGACTGTATATACAACAGCTCCTGTACTATTAATTCACTCTCTCTCTCTCTCTCTCTCTCTCTCTCTCTCTCTCTCTCTCTCTCTCTCTCATAATAACAGTTCAAATTAAGCGCTTATTGTAACTCGCTCTGATTGGCCCACCTCAAAAAATCAATACTTAAGATTATCGCTGATTGGCTGAAACCGAATGACATTATTTTAGTGTTAAGGGGGTGCGGGAGTAGGGGACAGGGTTGGGGGGGGACTGGGGGGTGCGGGAATAGAGGGAAAGGCTTGGGGGGTGCGGGAATAGGGGGGACAGGCTTGGGGTGGGTATAAAGCCTGTAATCTATTCCCGCACCCCCCTAACCCCCCTCCAAGCCTGTCCCCTATTCCCGCAACCCCCTCTACGAGTCTAACACGTGTTATAGGGTTTGTATAACCTTATAGTACAACAACAAACCCAAATATCATAGTTTACACACTCGTCAATGTCTCGTTTCATTATAATTTGGATGACAAGTGGACGTCAAATTTTAGGAAATTTTAATTAGGTCCATCATTTTCCTATTCTCCTTGGCTGGGAAAATGGGAAGGATTGAAGGAAGAATGGGAAGGATTGAAGGAAGAATGGGAAGGGTTGGAAGAAGAAAGGGAAGGGTTGAAGGAAGAATGGGAAGGGTTGGAAAAAGAATGGGAAGGGTTGGAAAAAGAATGGGAAGGGTTGGAAGAAGAAAGGGAAGGAATGAGAAATTTAACAGCCGACTTAAATTCCTTTTATGAAATACGATAACCCAAACCATTATCCTTTAATTAAGGGGGTGCGGGAATAGGGGGACAGGCTTGGGGGGGGGGTTAGGGGGGTGCGGGAGTTATTGGGGGGTGCGGGATTAGGGGATAGTCTGAATAGTTTAGTAAAAGTTGGAGTCAAGTCTGGAATGGAGTCTAGTTGAAGAGGTAAGAGGTTGAGCTCTGATGGAAAAGCAGAGTTTCTATAGATCTGATATAATGAGTGACTGGGTGATGAGTGTGTAGTAAAGTTTAAGGTAAAAAAGACTTTGAGCTTTTATGTCAAAGTTGGAAAGGAGTGTAGGTAGAGGAAGAGTTGTTGGATATTCACCTTGCTGGTTTTCACTCCAGTCCTCATACTAACTTGACATTATAAATTATATATTTTTTTTTATGCAATGAACACAGGAATAACTGAAGAACACACACACACACACACACACAATTATGAGAATATACGAATACAGACACACATACGCCTACGTTGCACACACACACACACAGTCATGAGAATATACAAATGCACACACACATAGGCCTACGTTACACACACACACAAACACACACACACACACACACACATTCATTCATAAATATATGCGAATAGACATACGTTACTCACATAGCAACACACAGACACACACACACACACAGTTGAGTGACATTAATTTTGTTGTTTGTTGTGTGAGTGAGTCTTTGGTATTAGATAATATTCATGTTCAAACATTAATTAATCACTGAACATTATTTTTATCATTGTTATAATTTGGTCCGTTTTTTGAGACACGAAAATTTACATAACTTTTGAACAGAGGGTCGTAGAGAAAAAATAAAAAATTCTTCTAGCCCAATTTACCAATTGTACTTCCATACCAAATTTAATCCAAATCCATATAGATCTTCATGGTCAAAAACAGGTTCAACATTTTTTCCAAAAAAGTGGCCATAACTAAAAAACGGTGCATCGTAGAGGAAAACGGAGAAAATTTAGCCCCCTCTTCTGGTAACCCCTACCCGTATGACCTATTCTTCCACACCCATAGGTCAAATGTGAGATTCGACAACATTTTTTACCTATTCCAAAAACCCATATTTTTGGTTGTGGTGTGTGAGTGAATGGAACGTGATAAAGATGAATTAAGTCTACGGAAATTACACGATGTTATTCCAAAGACAGAGAGAAAGAGAGTGAGGTGTTTTTTCTTAGTATGCCAGCCGCCTTTCACAACACACACACACACACACACACACACACATAGAACAAATTACCATCCATAAGAAGAAATGTTGTGTGTCAAAACCATGCATACATAACTTTAATTAAAGAAAAATATGATAATGGATAGGGTTTTAATATACGGGACATAACGAGCTTGACTCAATCCTGTAAAGATACAAATAGGTAAGAACACACACACACACAGACACAGACACACACAGTCACACACACACACACACACACGTAGCTTGTAGACAGACAAGGGGGAGGGGGGGGCATAACTTGTAGACAGACATGGGGGGAGGGGGGAGGGGGGAGCGTTTAAGGACCCTATGATCATGTATGAAATTGGAGGCTTCTGATTCCTCCTGACCATGCCACGAAACAAACAAGCTCCTTCCATATAGATGTGTGTGTGTTGTGGGTGTGTGTATGTGTGGGTGTATTTGTGTGTGTGTGTGTGTGTGTGAGTATGTGTGTGTGTGTGTGTGTGTGTGTGTGAGTATGTGTGTGGGTGTGTTTGTGTGTGTGTGTGTGTGTGTGAGTATGTGTGTGGGTGTGTGTGTGTGTGTATGTGTGTCGTGGCAATATTTGAAGGACTCATTTACCTCTAATTTTCTGACTACATCACACACAGGGTTCCTTAAGGGGGTGCGAGAATAGGGGGACAGGTTTGGGGGGAGGTTAGGGGGGTGCGGGAGTAGGGGACGGGCTTGGGGGATGTTTAGGGGGGTGCGGGAATAGGGGGACAGGTTTGGGGTGGGTAGAAAGCCTGTCCCATATTCCCGCACCCCTCTAACCCTCCCCCCTACTCGCGCACCCCCCAAAACCCCCCCAGGCCCCCCCCCCTATTTCCGCACCCCCTTAAGGGATTACAGTAATATGCTTTTGATATTTTGGAGTGCAATTAATTCACTCAGAGTATGTAAAAAAAAAAAAAAAAAAAAAAAAATTGGTGGTCTCTCTCTAACGAAAAAAAGATAGGATTTTCTCTCTCACTCTCTCTCTCTCTCTCTCTCTCTCTCTCTCTCTCTCTCTCTCTTTTTGTGAAATAACAGAAAAAAAAAATCAGAAATATGTTTGTTGATTTGTCATGAAATTAAAACTCGCTTCTTATACTGGTGATACAACTTTATTATTTTCATTATTATTATTATTATTATTATTTTTAATATTATTATTTTCATTATTATTATTATTATTATTATTTTCATTATTATTATTATTATTATTATTATCATTTTTATTATTATTATTATTATTTACTCCCTTATCTTCTTCATTAATTAAAAGACACTGTAAATAATTCTGTTTTTTTATTTTATTTATTTGTCACTTTTTCCTTGTTAAAATTCTAACTTCAATATAAATTCTCCCTGCTTTATGTATTATGTATTAATTTGTATGAGCATTGATTCCCTTGGCATTTTATTCATAGTTTTTTTTAATTTGAAGATATTTTAATTGCAGATTATTCATTATTATTATTATTATTATTATTATTATTATTATTATTATTATTATTTTTTTTTTTTTATTATTTTTTTTTTTTTTGCCAGTTTCTCAATACCTTTTTTTTCTAATTTGTCTTGTATTCATAGTTTTTAAATTTGAAGATATTTTTTTAATTGTTTTACAGCACTAGTAGATTATTCATTATTATTTTTATTATTTATTTATTTTTGCCAGTTTTTCAACACTTTTTTTCTAATTTGTATTGTATTCATAGTTTTTTTAATTGGAAATATTTTAATTTTCTTGTATATTATTCATTATTATCATTTTTTTTTTTATTATTATTATTATTATTATATTTTTTTTTTTGGCAGTTTCTCAACAATTTTTTTTTTCTCTCTAATTTGTGTTGTATCCAGATAGAGAATAATTATCATATGTGGAGCCAATCTTATTCTTGTACAGCCACCATCAAATATCCTCCAACACTTTCCTTCCATCGTGCAAATAAACCAGTATCATATCAAAATATAATCATACAACACCTTACGTCATCTCAACCCCCTCAATTATTATTATTATCATCATCATTATTATTATTATGAGGTGCTGTAAAATATAATCATACAACACCTCAACCCCCTCAATTATTATTATTATTATTATTAAGAGGTGCTATAAGATATAATCATACAACACCTTACATCAACTCAACCCCCTCAATTATTATTATTATCATTATTATTATGAGGTGCTGTAAAATATAATCATACAACACCTCAACCCCCTCAATTATTATTATTATTATTATTATGAGGTGTTGCAAAATCATATATTTCAAAATAATTAATGATAAATGATTTATGAACCAAAACGTGAACTACATTCTCCACCAAATCATGACGTCATTATACGATAATCAAGGGGGGAAAGGGGAGTTGGGTGGGGGGTATTATGTTAGGGGGGGTTAGGGGCATGGGTGGGAGGGAGGGGGTATGGGTAGAGTGGATGGGGGGTAGGGGGGAGGGTAAGTCAACTCAGTAACCCCATTTATGGACTGCCATTCAAACATTAATTTTCAGCCAACATTCTCTCTATAAGTGATGCCAAGTATGGGAAATTTTCACTAGACATGGGGAATCAGAGGTACCAATGGGGATATTATAGAAATTTCGTCAAGCAGACCTGGCAACACTGCTCTCTCTCTCTCTCTCTCTCTCTCTCTCTCTCTCTCTCTCTCTACACATAACCCCTCCTTTACACCCCACACCTCTCCCCTACCCTCACCCTCCTCTATTACCTCTCTCTCTCTCTCTCTCTCTCTCTCTCTCTCTCTCTCTCTCTCTCTCTCTTTGTAATGATGTCATAATATGGTTTGAACGAATCAGTTTGCTCCAAAATTACCCTAGAGAGATCAGAGGTCCCTTGTAGTATCCTTGGAGTACATTGATTACTCCAAAATATGTCAGGAAACAGGATTAATTAATAAATATCATAATGGTATCTATCTACCCTGTTGCCTGGAATAGCTTGGAGGAATCAAGTTGCTCCAATATTGCCACCAAACCCATTTATTTCATGGGATAATTAATAAGTATTTATATATTTCGTTTTTACCAAGGAAATTGAAACACATCATTATTATTTATTTATTTATTATCATTATTGGACAGCAAGCACGAAGGAGAGAGAGAGAGAGAGAGAGAGAGAGAGAGAGAGGAGAGAGAGAGAGAGAGAGAGAGAGAGAGAGAGAGAGAATAGAAGGAAAGGAGGAACAGCAAACACAAATTTATTTTTATATCTTTATTTTCTTATTTATATATTCATTTATTTATAAATTGTTTATAAAATTTCATGCATATTTTTTATACACACACACACACACACACACACACACACACACACACTCTCTCTCTCTCTCTCTCTCTCCTCTCTCTCTCTCTCTCTCTCTCTCTCTCTCTCTCTCTCTCTCTCTCTCTCTCCTCACACATACAAACATCTCTCTCTCTCTCACATAAATGTAATCTCTTTCTCTCTCTCTCTCACACACACACACACACACATATATATATATATAATAAAGACAAAAAACATACATATAAACAATATTTCAGTAAACTTCAGTATGCTTCAGGGAGACTTCTGGAGGCTTCAGCAGGGTTCTGGAGGCTTCAGGAAGTGAAAGAAAGAGTTTAAAATTATTATTATTATTAATTATTTATTATTATTATTATTATTATCATATCTATGAAGAAATTATATATTGTATGAAATTTATGTTGATTATTAAATGAAATACAATTATGTATATGTATTAGTGATGTTTTAATACAATTGTAATTCAGAGATGACAGATATAGTTCTCATTTGAAAAATTAAAGAATAATAATAATAATAATAATAATAATAATAATAATAATAATAATAATAATAATATAATAAATAATAATAATAATAATAATAACTATAATAATAATAATAGTTCTCATTTGTTGAATTAAATAATAATAATAATAATAATAATAATAATATATAATAATAATAATAGTTCTCATGTGGTAAATTAAATATGCTGTTAGAATAAAAACTGGTTCAGAATGCAACTATCTGGTCATATTAACATTATTAAGGTGGTAATTCACTTTTGGTACATTGGAGTGCCTTGATTCATCCAAAGTATGTCAGGAAACAGGACCACTGATGAACAAATATAATAGTGTTCTGTTGCTTGGAATATTTTGGAGGATTTAGTTGCTCCAGATTTACCAACATAAAATTTTCCCTTTAAATATGTACAGGAGATGGATGCGAATTTATGTTACCGTCTGTACTCTCTCTCTCTCTCTCTCTCTCTCTCTCTCTCTCTCTCTCTCTCTCTCTCTCTCTCTCTCTCTCTCTCTCTCTCTCTCTCTCTCTCTCTCACACACATACACACACACTTAATTAACTTAATTTTATTAAGTTTGGAAAAAGTGAGAGAAGACCAAATTTTCAATATAAACTTGGAAACAAAATATTAAATGAAGCAGAGAAAGAAACAGACTTAGGGTTAATGATAAATAAGAAATTGACACCAGATGATTATATAAATGAAAAAGTGAGAAACATGTATGCATTGTCAGTAAATATGAAAGTGGCCTTCACTTATATAGACGAAGAAATGGTCAAGAAAATAATAACATAATATGCTGCAGTAGTATAGAACCCACATTACAAGAAACATATCACCAAATTAGAAAAAGTACGAAGAGCAGCAACAAGATGGCTACCAAGTCTAAGAGAACTAAGCTATGAAGAAAGACTAAAGAAACTAAAATTACCTAAACTAGAAGAAAGACGAAAGAGAGGAGATATGATTATAATTTACAAATGTGTCACAGAAAAAGAAAAGATATATATAAAAAAACTTGTATCAACAAGGAATACCTACAATGAGAGGACATAGTATGAAATTAATTAAAAGAAGAGGAGATAAAGATGTACTGAAATATAGTTTCCAAATAGAGTACTAGACGAATGGAAAAAAATTACCAGAAGAAGTGGTGTGTGCCAAAAACATACATACACACACACACACACACAAAACATACATACATACACACACACACACACCAGAAGTAGTGAGTGGTGTGTGTCAAAAACATACACAACTCTAAAGAAAAATATGATAATTGTGTTTTAAAATACGGGACATTACGAGTTTGACTCAATCCTGTAAAGATACAAATAGGTAAGAATAAATAGGTAAGAAAACACACACACATACACACACACATACACACGTACACAAACTTGAGAAAGGTGAGATAACAACATACATATACCAGACCTTCATCTCCACACTGAAGGTAGCCTCGGCACGTCGCACACCCTCCCTAACAAAATGCCCAAACATAGAACCCCCCCCTCCCCACACACACACTCTACATCTCAATCCCCCAATCCCTGTTTGAGGAGGGAGCCCCCCACCGCATCTCCTTGTGTGACTACGAGGAGTACAGCTATGTTTACATCCATAGCAAGGCCCGACAGCAAAAGCTGGTTTACCCCTGCCACTTCACTACCGGGCAAACTCCCCCTCCAGCATTCAGCCAGCCATGGGCCACACTCAATGCAGGCCCCTCCTCCAAGGACTGTGAAAACGTGTCCACTTTTCAAGCATTCACCACACTCATCCACTCGTTTCTATCACCTTGCACCTAAGATATAACTCTTCTACAGAGCTCCTTTCACAGCGTCCATCCATCTCCTCTGTGGCCTTCCTCTCCTCCTTACACCTCCCACATTTGAGCCACCTATCCTCTTTACCATTATATTTTCCTCCTTCTCTCCACATGTCCAAACCAGCTTAACACATTCTGCTCTGCCCCACCTGTTAGCTCTCTCACTACATCTGTCCTTCTCCCCACTTCCTCATTCCTGACTCTGTCCATTCGAGTCACACCACACATGCTTCTCAGACATCTCATCTCTACTGCATTCAACCTTCTTTTCTCACTTTCTCCCATATTCCATGTTTCCGCTCCATACAGTACAGTAGGCACTGCTATCCCTTCGTACAACTTCCTCTTTACGTCCATTCTAAGTGACTTACAGTCAAACATCCTATTCATTCCTCCTAGCACCTTTCCTACCTCATTTACTCTACATTTTACCTCTGTCTCTATTTTACTACCCACCATCACCTTTGACCCCAAATACTTAAAGCACTCCACCTCCTCCTATATTTCACCATCTAGCATTATATTCATCCTTCTATCCTTTGCTCCACTCCTAGATCTCATTACCTTGCTCTTTGCCTCGTTCACTCTCAGTTTCCTCCTGCACACCCGTCCAAACTCTTGCACTAACATACTCAGTTCCTTTTCTGACTCTGCCACTATCTCAGTCCTCTCTCCATCACCCTAGCATTTAAATACCTCTCTTACCACTCTGTCCATAAAAAATATTAAACAACCATGGTGGCATCACACAGCCTTGACAAAGTCCTACCTTTACTTCCCACTGTAACACATGCTCTACTGTTCACATAGAAACTTTTCACCCCTCTCAATAATCCCTCCCCCCTCCAGCCCGTACAACTGCAAAACCTTCCACAATCCATTTCTATCAGTTCTATCATATGCTTTCTCGAGATCCATAAATGCCCATACTACTTCTTTACTTTTATCTAATTATTTTTCACACACCTGCCTTACTGCAAATATCTGGTCCACACAACCTCTTCCTCTCCTAAAGCCACCTTGCTCTTCACTAATCACAGCCTCCGTACCCTCTCTGACTCTCTTTATCAGCACCTTCCCATACAGCTTTCCTACTACACTTAGCAGGCTTAAACCCCTGAAACTCGTACATTGGTATCTATCCCCCTTTCCCTTATATAGAGGTACTACACAAGCACTCACCCATTCTACAACCACTCCATCATACTTGTTCCACCATATTTCAGTCATTCTACAGTGCATCCATCCAAACCTGAAGCTTTCCCTGTTTTCATCTCTCTCATTGCCTCCTCCACCTCCATCTTTCCCTGTTTTCATCTCTCTAATTGCCTCCTCCACCTCCATCTTTCCCTGTTTTCATCTCTCTCATTGCCTCCTCCACCTCCTTCTTTCCCTGTTTTCATCTCTCTCATTGCCTCCTCCACCTCCATCTTTCCCTGTTTTCATCTCTCTAATTGCCTCCTCCACCTCCATCTTTCCCTGTTTTCATCTCTCTCATTGCCTCCTCCACCTCCTTCTTTCCCTGTTTTCATCTCTCTCATTGCCTCCTCCACTTCCTTCTTTCTTATCGGCTCCTCATTTAATCCCTCCAATCTGTTTACTCCATTTCCCCTTCCAAGCACAACAATTAAGTGTTGTGCATATATTACCTCCTAGTGAAGGACTGTTAAGGACTCTGGATTGTACACGTGTACCATTGTGTTGTTGGTGGTCGCCCTCAGTGTTTTAGCCCCACCCCTTCCTCTCTCTCATTTACTATGGCCACGTGACAACAAGGGATACTACTGCTGTGTATTGTGTATATACTGATGTGTTAGTGTTGTGTATATCGTACCCCCTGGTGAAGGACTGGTACACTTTACATTTACTATGGCCACGTGAGAACAAGGGATACTACTGCTGTGTATTGTGTATATACTGATGTGTTGGTGTTGTGTATATCGTACCCCCTGGTGAAGGACTGGTACACTTTACATTTACTATGGCCACGTGACAACTAGGGATACTACTGCTGTGTATTGTGTATATACTGATGTGTTAGTGTTGTGTATATCGTACCCCCTGGTGAAGGACTGGTACACTTTACACATGTGCCACTGTGTCCTTTGTGCTTGCCACAAAGTTCTAGCACTCTCACTCTCTCATTACATTGGCCACGTGAGAAAAAGGTAGGGGTGAGCAGTGTACCTGTGTTACCGTACTGTCTCGTCTGGCCGCCGCCTTGCACTCCACACACACGTACGACACAATTTATTTTCCTCCACTTGTGCTACACCTCATACTCACCCTCCATCCACGCCAATATTTTCTCCACCAATACGTAATACCATCAATTCAATTCAATTCAATTCGATTCAATTTATTATGTTTGTTATACCTGAGTAATATTACAAGAGAGTTGTTTTGGTGACAAACAGCCCTTTATAAGCATGAGCTTTTGGGGCAATGGTAAAGTGTAAATCCTTGACTAAGATTATTTACATAGAAGTACTATTGAAACAATTTGTAATAATAATAATAATGAAAATTACAATAACAACAATAATGACAATAATGATAATAATAAAATAGTAACAATATTAATAATAATATTAATAATAATAATAATATTGATGAAAATGGTAATAATAACAAAGATAATGACGACAACAACAATGATAATGATAATAATAATATAATAGTAACTATAATAATGAAGGTAAAAAAGTTGTAATAACAATAATAATAGTGAAAATAATAATAATAATAATAATAATAATAATAATAATAATGATGACAACAACAAAATTAACAATGATAATAATAACAATAATAATTGTAGTAATAATAATAATAATAATAATATCCACAATATTATTTATAATACTGCTAAAGATAAACATGACAACATTGACAATGCAATGAAATAATATAAAGCAATAATATTAGTAATGATAAAAGTAATGATAATGACAATGACAATAATAATACTAATAACAATAGTAATAATAATTATAATAAAATACAATGTAAGTAATCATAATAATAAAAATAAATGCAACAGAATTATATCAAGACGAATAAAGAGAAAGTATTAATTAAGAATACAGGGATAGTAGGAGTTTCTTGTAGCTATTTTGAAAGGATTGTAGACTGACAGATTGTTTAATATTGCTGGGAATATTATTCCATGTTTTGGGACCAAGGTATAACAGTGAATGTGCGAACAGTGTTAGTTTGTGTCTGGGTATAGGTAGTAAATCTTGGTTACGAGTATGATAAGTGTGAAGGGGTTGTAGATTGTATAGGTTTGATTTTATTTGTTTGTACATATAGGATGCAATGTTCAGTTTAGAGATGTCTGTTAAGTTAAGGATATTTAGTGATTTGAATAATGGTGGTGTGTGTGTACAAAAGTCACTATTAGTCATTATCCTGATAATTTTTGTGTGTAGAATGTTGAGGTTATATAAATGAGTGGAATAAGTATTTGACCAAATTGAATTGCAGTAGTTTAAATGAGGATATATATGAGCATAATAAATACATTTGAGAACTTCTGGTGGGCCGTAATGCTTAACTTTGAGGAGGAGTGGAATCATTCTGGACAGTTTCAAACAAAGATCAGAAATGTGGTGCTTGAATGTCATTTTCTTGTAAAAAACTACGCCAAGAAATTTAGTTTTGTAAACCTGTTGGATATCATCATTTAATATTGTTAGATTTGGCAATGGTTGGTATTTAGAGATAATGTTGCTGAATATCATATAATATGTTTTTGTGGTATTTACTGTGAGTTGGTTAGCCAAGCACCAATTTGAAAATTTTTCAAGCTCTAGATTTGCACTGTTGATTAAATCAAAAGGTTGACCTCCTATCATATAAAGTGTTGAGTCGTTGGCAAATAAAATTGTTTCTAAAGTGTTAGTTATATTACAAATATCATTAATGTATAAGATAAACAAGATCGGTCCAAGGATACTACCTTGTGGAACTCCAAGGTGTACTGATTTAGTTGGGGAAGAACATTTATTAAGAATTACATATTGACTTCTATTATTTAGGTAGGAACTGAACCAATCATGTATACACCCTCGTATACCGTAGTGATACATTTTGTCAAGAAGAATATTGGGTTGAATGGTGTCAAAAGCTTTACGAAAATCAATGAAAACTGATAAGATAGATTTGTTTTTGTTCAGGGCAGAATAAACATCTGATGTAAATGTGTTGATAGCCTCAAGAGTGCTTCGACCAGACCGAAAGCCAAATTGCTTGTTATTTAAAATGTTATGTTTATCTAGGAATGACATTAAATGCTTTTTCATAAATGCTTCAAATATTTTGGAAAACATTGGTAGAAGAGAAATTGGTCGGTAATTTGATATATCAGATTTATTGCCTGCCTTGTGGATGGGTATTACTTTTCCGATTTTGAATCTGTCTGGGAAGATGCCTGTATTTATGGATTGATTAAACAATATTGAGAGTGGTATAGAGAGTGTATCTTTGTTTTCTTTGATAATGTTTGCTGGGATCTCATCAAGATGTACTGACTTATCTTTCAAAGTTGATATTATCCTCATGGTATCGTAGTTAGTTATTGGAAGTATTGCCATAGAGTTTGGATAATTACCACGGAGATAAATATTATGGGAGTTTATTTTAGGTGGCAGTTTGCTAGCGAGTTGAGGAGCAATGTTTACAAAATACTCATTGAATGCTTCGAAGATATCGGTAGGAGTGTTTTTAATTATATTATTGTGACTAATAGAGTAAGTGGTATCATGTTTTTTAACAGGATAATTAGATAATTCATTTATAGTTTTCCATAAGTGTTTAGTGTTAATTTTGAAGTTACTGAATTTATTAAGATAATAATTTCTTTTTGTCTGTTTAATGGTAGCATTGAGTTGATTTCTATAAGTTTTGTAAACATCCAAGGTGATTATTGCAAGTTTGAAAGATTTATAGAGAGCAAATTTATGTTTAATTGCTTTAGCAATTTCTTGGTTTAGCCATGGCTTTTGCAGTCTTTTAGAGGATATATGTTTAGTGATGAGCGGAAAGCATGAAAAGTATAAACTATATATCGTATCAAGAAAAAGATTACAATTAGTGTTAGTATCTTGATATTTCAACAAGGACACCCAATTAATTTCCGAAAGTTTGGCTTTTAATTTCTGACGATTTTCGTTTGATTTAATTCTGAATGTAATCTTATGTTTAGTGTTAAGTCTGTCGAAAACTGGAATGTTAAGGAATACAGGAAGATGGTCGGTGATAGGAAAAAGGATGATTCCCGAGGAGGAGGGAATATTATAGTTAGTCCATATATGATCTAATAGGGAAGGAGAAGCATTAGAATTATCATCAGAGAATCTTGTGGGTCGTGATATTATATGAGGAAAGAAATTATAGGATTGCATCATTGTCAAGAAATTATTTGTAGGTGGATGAGAATCATGTTCCAATAAATTGATATTGAGGTCACCAGTAATGATAGTATGGTTATTAGTAAAAATGGCTTGAGATAAAAATTCATCCATAAATAAATTAAATTCATTAACTTTATGGTGTTTATCATGGTGACGATAGATGGTACATATAATGAACTTTGCTTGATCAAAATTGATTTGAATAGTACAAATTTCAGCGTTATCATCATGAATACAATAATCATTTAATTGTGTACAAGAGATGTTACTATTCACAAAAATAGCAACACCCCCATAGCCTCCGGATCTATGTGTATGGAAAGAATTGAAGCCAGCAATATCATTATATGGTGCAGTATTTGGGGTGAGCCAGGTTTCACTAATGCATAGTAAGTCAGGAAGTTTGGGAAGGGATTGAATAAGAGTAGTAAGGTGATCATAGTTCTTGTTCAGGGACCGAGCATTGACATGTAGAATGCTTAAATAGTCAATTACATTAGATGGAATACTTAATTTATATGACTGTAAGTCATGATACTTACATATATCATTGATGTTTAAAGTGTTATATATAGAATTAATAATTTCAAGATCAACATTGTTTTCATTTTGGTTATCATCAACATATTTTAGGAGCGTGTCAAACAGATTACTATTTGTTATGTTCACTAATAAAAAGTTATATTAAGTTAAAGGTTGTAGTTTGTCAGAGGATTAGAGGTAGGGGAGGAAGGGAGAGAGGAGATTCGAGAGAGAGTTGAGAGGGGAGTAAATTTATCAATAACAACAAAAAATTGTAATAATAAAGGAAGAAAAAAAAAACTTATTAATAAATATATATGAGACTGATAAAGGCCAGTCTGTAACGGGTATGCATGTGTTGTACCTAGTTTAGCAGGTAGAATAGTTTATACATGGTATATAGTAATAGCAGCAAACGGACAAAATTAACCAGGGAAAACAAAATAGGAGTATATATACCATAGATGAAACAATTTGCTTATGAATATACCATTGTACATATTGTAGAGAATAAAAATACTAGTAGTAGTAGTAGTAGTAGTAGTAGTAGTAGTAGTAGTAGTAGTAGTAGTAATATTAGTAGTATTAATAGTAGAAGTAGTTGTGGTTGTAGAAGTAAAAGAAATAGTAGTAGTAGTAGTAGTAGTAGTAATAGTAATAGTAATAGTAGAAGTAGTAGTAGTAGTAATAGTAATAGTAGTAGTAGTAGTAGTAGTAGTAGTAGTAGCAATAGTAGTAGCAATAGTAGTAGTAGTAGTAGTAGTAGTAGTAGCAACAATAGTTTTAGTGGTAATAGTATTAGTGGTAGTAGTATTAGTGGTAGTAGTATTAATAGTAGTAGTAGTAGTAGTGGTGGTAGTAGTAGTAGTATTAGTGGTGGTAGTAGTAGTAGTATTAGAGGTGGTAGTAGTAGTAGTAGTAGTAGTAGTAGAAAGTAGTAGTAGTAGAAGAAAGTAGTAGTAGTAGAAGAAAGTAGTAATATTAGTAGCTCTATTTGAAAGAAAAAAAAATACATATATACGGTATGGTAACATAAATATTAATGGTGTCATTAGAAATATTAACAGTAATAGTAATCACATTGCAAATAGTAGTGTTATTAATATCAACAATCGTATGAATCCAAATAAGCGTTAGTTCATGTTTTCAGCTGTATTTTTGAAGATTGGATGATTATCAAGGAATAGAGCAAGTGACTGGTCATTGGTTATGGTGTGCTTAACTGTGGAGTTTCTAAGTTTCACTATTATCCTACCATCATAAGTGTGACATTGTTGGAAAAGGTGTTTGTGTTGTGTCCTAATTCTACGAATTACAGTATATATCTCACGGCGTTTAGGGGTCAGTGATTCATTAATATACAGTTGTGGTTTTACGGTTATACATGTGTGTACTAGTTCTGATTTTTTTATGCGGTTTTGTAGTTTCACTATTATTGGTCTTGTTTTCCCTTGAGTTTTACGGCCAATGCGATGTGCAACATTAATATCTGTATGTGTCATGTTAACATGGAGGTGGTGTTTGATTGTGTTCACTATGAGGTCACAGGGGTTTTCATTGGTTAATTCATCAGGTAATGAGGGGCCACTAATTATTACTGTGTCTCTACGTTCGTACTGGTCCACGTCATCTATTGTTGTTTCTAAATTGATTATTTTATTTTCCAGTTCATTAATTTTAGTTTGCATATGGTCAATTTGTCTGTTATTGGTAGTGATTAAGTTGTCGACCTTGGAGAAATATGTGTCAAATTGTGTTTGAATAACTTTGCCTATGATTGTCACAAGTGCCTGCATATCACCTGGTAGATTGGTGTTGGATAATTCCTGGTTGATTATTTCTGTTACGTCAGGCACTGAGGTGGTGGTGGTGGTGGTGGTGGTCGTTAAGGTAGTAGTGTTGTGTTTACCGGTCCCGCCAATGGTTGTTATTACATTTGCGTCTTGTGATAAGGCGCCTTCTTCACTAGTAGAAGCTTCCTCAGGCTTCTTATTCCTCCTCCCGGGAGCCATCACTGCTGTGATAATATTATAGCGCAGAAAATAGGGCACTGGGACAATTGAGGAAATGGTTGTTTGGAGTGTAGAAAATGAAGATGGCGCTGAGGTGGCGGGTGTACGGTGGGTATGTTGTTAGGCCAGAATGTTATCACATTTCATGGCTGCTCAAACAAGTGATCGCGGGGACATATGAAGGAAATGTAGGAGCTCTGTTAAGCACGTCTTCACTCCACCGCTGCCCAAAACACTCTCTCCCCAGATAAGAGCAGAATATTCACCTGCCGCCTTCATCAAGCTCGGCCAGTGTTCACCATTGGAGGGACTGTCATTCCTATGTGTTCCCAGTATCGCTACCTGGGCGCGCCAGTCAATATTTGGCCGATTGTCCCTGTCAGATCTCAAGACCATCCCATTGTCCAGGACTTATTGGGTCGTCTCCAGCGCCGACTTACGCCACTTCAATGGCTCACTAACAACTCCTCGGGCATCTCCATCCCAGTAGCCAGGACTATCTATATTGCTTTTATCCGTTCAGTTGTTGATTACCTCTCCCCTGCTCTGATTCAACTTCCCAGAGCTACTCTTGAAACTTTAGAAAAATTTGAGAATAGAGAAATGAGAATAATTCTCGGTTGTCCAATGTCGACCAGGATAGTGAACATGCAGCGTGAGTTGCGTCTTCCCCCGTTAGTGGAGAGAATTTATTCTAATGTTACTTGCTTCACTGTCAAGTGCCTCCATTTCCCACATCTTTCACCCCATTACTCTCAGTTAGTCAGGACTTCTCTTAGACCAAACTACCGGGTCCCTCCCATACTGCATGCTGGACGAACTCTTATAAGGTCTGTTTCCTCTATGCTCCGTAGTCTTAATATAGATATAATGGTTGCAGACGTCCCCCCAGGACCCCCTCCGTGGATGCTACCAACACCTGATGTGAGCTTCACACCTACTTCCAAGTCGGAGCTGCCTTCTCTACAGCAGCAGTTGGCTCTGGAACACATAGAAACAGTGACGTTCTCCATCACAGATCCATACTGCCTCTACACTGATGGCTCATTGCAGGTGGATGGTGCAGCAGGTTGTGCTGTTTTCTCACCTGACATGGAGTCACCTACGGGGGGCTGGGTTTGCCGTCGTCTTTGTAACCACTCTAGCTCAACATTGTGTGAACTGTATGCCATTCTGGATGCTGTTAGTCTTGTTTGTCAACATGGAGTGAATGCTGCCATTTTTTGTGACTCTAGACCTGCCCTTCATTCCCTCTCCAGTGTTCAGCCCACACACTCTACTGTTGTTCAGCAGATTTTATCGTTTTTGGCCTTATTGCGTCATCGTAACTTGACTGTCAAATTTTTATGGGTGCCATCCCATGTAGGTTTACGTCACAATGGTACAGTTGACAGACTCGCAAAGGAAGCCTGCCATCTGCCTCCTCGTGGTGTTGGACGTCCTCTCTCCCTGACATGTTACCTCTCTAAAGTCCGCTCCGCCACTCTCCTCCCTGTACGGCGACGCAGGGATGCAGAGAGGCCCTTCAGCATCTCCATCACACATTACGAGTCTGTCTGCCGTCACAAATATTCCTACCGTCGTCGAGGCCTCATGGTTCGGAGGCACAATGTAGTCTCTGCTCGTTTGAGGCTCGGCTACCGTACACCGTGGCAGGTTGCTAGAATGCAGGGTGAGCCTCCCTTCACTGAGTGTCGCTTGTGTCGAGCGCCTCGTGCTAACACTATAGAGCACTATTGCCTGGCCTGCTCCACTGTCCGACACTTGCTGCCCCGGGGCCTCTAACTTGATGTGGTTTGTCGACACCTGCTGAACCACCAGGTTCTGGAGGAACTTCTGGTACGCCACCCTCGTTTTGGTGGATTTAAGTAGGTCATAATGTAAATATTTGTCTGTATGCTTGTGCTCCATTCTGTTATGTTTTTGTGATGTGTGTGTGTGGTGTGTGTGTGTGTGTGCGTGTGTATGTGTGGTTGTAGTCATTGTATTCTCATGGGTCCCGCCTACCCGTATGTATTGTTGCCTGCCTGTTGATTGACACTACGGCGCAATTAATTTAAAAAGAAAAGAAAAAAGGACAACCTGAGTAAGCTGTTAGCAGTGTTTAATGAGATTTGGACGTCTCAAACGTTGCCAAACTCATGCAACTACGCGCATGTCATACCGATACTTAAACGAGACGGTCGCCTTACGAATCCCAGTTCGTTTCGTCCTATTGTGCTGACTGACTGTCTATGTAAGGTCATGGAACGTATGGTAAATAAAAGACTGGTTTTTGTTTTAGAGTCGAAGAATGTGTTAAATGTTCAATAGAGTGGATTTTGTCAACATCGGTCCACTCTAGACCATTTAATGCATTTGGAGCATTGTATTGCCGAGACATTTGCTCGGAAACATTTCATGATAGGTATATTTTTGGATATTTAAAAAGCATATGACATGACATGGCGTTACGGACTACTACAGAAACTTTACGCCTATGGCTTAGAGGGTAATTTGCCTATATTTATCAGTAACTTCCTTGCTGATAGGACATTTTCTGTCAGGTTGCCCTATAACGTAACATCCGACATATTTGTCCAAGAAAATGGGGTGCCCCAAGGAAGTGTACTTAGCACGACTCTTTTCAGTATTGCTATTAATGATATTCTGTCATCAGCTTCTGTTCCCAGAAAACCTTAAATACTCACTGTATGTTGACGATTGTGCATTGTTGCACTCATCCCCCAATGTTCAGTTTTCGGCGAGGCAGATTCAATTAACACTTGACTCTGTCCATCAGTGGGCCTCAAAGTGGGGTTTTAAGTTTTCTGTTCCTAAGTGTGTCGGCATTGTTTTCACACGTAAACGTAGAGTACATGATTTGCATATTACTTTAGATAATCAGCTGATACCTTTTCAAAATTCAGTAAGATTTCTAGGCCTACATTTTGACAGTAGGCTTAATTGGAAAAGTCATATTAATTATTTGCTTGTTTGTTGTAGAAAGAAATTAAATGTCCTTAAATATTTATCTGGTAAATCTGACAGAACATCTTTATTGATGGTGTATAAGTCCCTCATACGTTCAAAGCTTGAGTATGGCACACAGGTGTATGGGTCGGCATCTGAGGCGACACTCAAGAGATTGGATGTATTTCAGAATGTATGTTTAAGATTATGTCTTGGAGCTCTTCGATGTACTCGTGTGGAGCGGATGGAAGTAGACGCTGATGTACCTTTCCTCCGTATTCGTCGTGACCATCTATTATTATCATACGGTATTACCACCTACCGAAAACGATCGCTGGCCATCCCAGCTTGTGGGATCCTCCTGCAGTGGGAACATCTGCTGCATGGGGCCCTCAAGTCGGTGGCTGTGCGGCTTCACTTCCTCTGTCAAGCGTTAGGGTACGACCTGTCTAGTGGGGATCGACTCATCATGTTAAATATAGCGCCCTGGGAGTCTAGTCCCACCACTGTTATTACTGACTGGCTCCCCATTGCCAAGTCCCAGTCGCCGGAGGTGGAGGTCAGACAATTGTTCCGGAAGATCCTCATTAGAAACCTAGCGTCATTCCACTTGTACACTGATGGCTCTAAAACTTGCAAAACGACTAAAAATGAAATCTTGGGCAATATTATCAATAAATTCCATGTGTCTGCTAAGTCCTTCTCTCTGATCTGGGTGCCTGGTCATTGTCGAATCTTCGATAATGAACAGGCTGACTTACTTGCAAAGTCGGCGGTAGAACTTGAGGAGATGTGGGAAGTCCCTCGGGAGCTACAGTCGTGTCTCTCTTTCGGTAAGAAATCAATTAATCTTCTGCGGCAAAGTCAGTGGACCGACCTGGCTATACCGACCATCAAGACCACAATTGAAGACTGGCCCTCAGCATATCGCCAACATCGCCTCGAGGAAGTAGTACTTGCAAGATTAAGAATGAATAGCACACTTTTAACTCATATGTTGCCTTATATCAATCATAGTTTCCCACCACAATGTAACCCCTGTGATGTGGTGCCATCAATCAGTCACATCATTTTGCACTGTAGTATGTATGTTGGGGAGCATCAGCCTCTGGCTGCCTATTGCAGGGTAAATCAAGTCCCCATGAATCTGAACTCTGCCTTGGGTGATGGGGATCCTGGTGTGACTGATAAATTGATGATTTTCTTGAAAGAGACCGGACTAGTCAGAGTGTTGTGACTTAGATTTTATTATAATTTATGCATGGGATGGGTATTGGGGTTTTTATACATATTTATACATATATGTATTGTCAACTGCCTTAATCAACAAATAAATCACCACCAAGCACCACAGTCCTCTGCCAAGTGGCGTCCCTCCTGCCAACTAATGACACTTTCACTCATATACAGATCAACTCCAACCTTTCATCGCATTCCCAATATGAATCTTCCACTCCGTTCCTTCACCTCAATCCAGTGCACTTTCATACTCAACGTCTCATCCCCATACGCTTCATATGAACAAACTACCACAAGATGTTCGTTTTCACACTCACCATTGCATCCACATCCACACCATATTGCTCACGTCAACATATTTCACCATATAGATCAACATGTCAATATATCTCACCATGTCACTTTATTCACTACACTGTTAATTCAATAAAAAAAAAAAAAAAATTGTATATATATAAACTATGTACAATGTATATAACTATCAGGACAAACATTAAATGTATTTTATATATATATATTTATTTGTGTATATTAGATTTATCTTTTATATACATTTATTTTTATATATGAGATTAGATTACTATATACTGTAAATTTTTATATTGTTTTGCCTTTGAATTAGCATAATGATGAAGGATTACAAATGACGTATGCGAGGAGGTGCTTTTCCTGAGGCAATTCTCGCATACTGATGTGTCCTTCATTGTTCACATGAGCCAGCATCTATGACTGGAGCAAACTACTGGGTTGGCTTATTTGTTTACATTTATGTCATCCCCATCAGGGGTGATGGCTTTTTAACGTAAAAAAAATAAAAAATAAAATAAAATAAGTCTTAAAAAATGTTCAGTCCAGATCTCGTCATCTCGTAGCACAGCAACAACAGAATACAGACCCGCAGTACTCGCTGCCTCAGGGGAAACTCTGTGGTAGGGAGGCCCAGTAGTTGGTGCGTCATTTGGACGCCTCTTTCTCTTAATCTACTCTTTCTTCCATATTTTCCGTGCGACCTCATGGGCCTACGGTTGTCTCTTGGCTGAGCAACGGTATTCGCTTGAAAGGTGGGTTCTGACTACACCACCCCTCGCATTAGGCAGGTTCGGTGGTGGGGAAGTTCCTTCCGCATAAACTCTGATCCCCTAGCTGGTACTGGAGAATGCCGCCAGGCTACCACTAGAGGGGGGGGGAGTAAAGGCAACTTTTATTTCCCAAAATTATTGTCCTGTTTTGGGGGTTGATACAATAGTAAAGGTAATTAAGTGAGAGTGATAGGAGAGGGGTCGGATGTAGTCCGATGCCCCGGATAGATGATCCCCCGACTAGTCTCCATCCTCCTCAAGGAGGGAGGTTAACGACCAAGGACCAAACTAGAACAATGGCTGACAATAATGGAGCTCCTAAGGCAGACAGACAACGACAACTTGATATTAAAATTCCTCCAATGAATACTCGATACGAAAATATTAGATGTGTAGACGAGGGTCCAAAAAGGTCCTTGATGGTCAAGCAGGTGGCAGTCTTGATTGTGAGTCTCGCTCCAGAACAGGTGGAGTGTGGACGTGCTCGTGGCGCTCTGCCTCCATTCTCGTTTGTGTTGTTGTTTTGTGTTGTTTTGGAGCTCTTGTTTGTGTTTTTTGTGTTGTTTGTGAGTTCTTGTTTGTGTGTTGCTGTTTCTGTGGTGTTGCTGGTGTTGTTTGTCTGTTGTGGTTCTGTGTATAGTTTTGTTGTGATTGTCTGTGTGTATGTGGATGTGTGTGTGTGTGTGTCCCTGGCTGATTGAGTGTTTAGTTGTTTGTGTTGTTGTTTGCTTTCCATCTACGCCTTGCCTGGCCTGATGGAGAGTGCGGATTCCTGCTTGGAGGCCGACTTGGCAATGTCGGAGGAAGACGAGTCTCCAATTGAGGATCACTGGCCTGAGCTGCCTTCTCGCAACCCTCCCCCCCTCTCCTCGGTCACTCCGCAGCACAGGTTGCAGCCGTCCACCTCCTCAACCTCTACCAAGCGACCTGTTGATGCCTCGTCCGACTCCTCGCAGGATTCTGATGGTGTGGACTGTTTGCCTCCAGCTGACAAGACTGCCAAGGGTGCTTCAGCTGTGCACGACGTACCTTCTCTGCCTCACCCTGGTGTTTCTTCTTTGTATACCAACTCCTTGCCCTCGTCCAACCTTCCTGCTTTTGCCCCGAGAGATGCCTATGTCAAACTCTCCTTCTCTGGAAACCCATCTACGGACACAAAGCTGCGTTGGTTGTCTGATGTCAACAGGGCCTTCCAGTTGCAGCATGAACTGGCTGAAGTCAAGATGGCTGCTGTCACCTCCCGGTTTGTCTACATCTCTAGGAAGCGTCAGGACATCATTGATAGAGTGAAGGCTGGTGAATTTTTATCTCTGCCTCTCATTCCTGAAGACTCACCTGAGAGGCCTCGTAAGTTCCCCAGCTACATCCTCACCCGTTTTCCTATTGATGTTGACCCGAAACTTGCCAAAGGATACCCTGGTGTGTACTTTCCCCGTCGTTTTTTCCAAGATGGTTCCCCCATTAGCCGTATTGTTGTTGTCTGGAGTCAACCCGATCCACCTCCAAATGAGATTTCCTTTGATTTCCTCCCTTGTCTTCCACCGTGTGAGGTGAGGAAACTTCATAATGACCAGCCTTGGTGCTACAGGTGCTGGGGAGTTGGGCATATCTCCCGGTACTGTTCTGCCAGGCCGAGGTGTGCATGGTGTGCTGCCGACCATGATTCCAAGACGTGTCCTGTCAGGGGTGAACAATCACGTCCTGCTGCCTCCACCTCTGAGCCTTCACCTCCTGAAGATACGTCTCGATGGAAGTGTCCACGATGCCTTCAGCCAGGGGTTAACGTGTGGCATGGATGTACTCGACGTAAGGTCCAGGCTCGTGTCTCTACTATTGCTCCGCCTCCTTCACCACCACCACCACCACCACCACCTCCCCAATCTGCTCCTCCTACCAACCCTGCCTCACCTCCAGACCTGGCCCTCCGCAAGTCCGTTGCTACCCTCATGGCACGATGTACGGCTCTTGAAAACCGCTTTTCTGCCCTTGAAGCCAGGATTGATGGGCTGGTTGCCGCTCAGGCAGCCAATGACTCCAAACTCTCCACCTTGGTCGAGGCTCAGCAGGCCATCATCTCAACTGTCACTACCCTAACCGAAAAGATGGATACTGTTGCATCTCGCCTTGAAAAGCTTTTCGAGTCAGTCCCTTCTCCTGGTCCATCTTCTTCTCCAGGTCGCTCATCTGCCCCCACTCACCGGACTTCTACCTCCAAATACAGAGTTCGCTAGTGATTGCCGGCTGGATGTCATCTCCTGGAATGTATGTGGTATCACCAGTTATGCTAAGCTCACTCAACTCAAGGCCTATGTTTTTCGTCATCATCCCAGTGTTATTTTTCTCCAGGAAGCATTTCCAGGACGGCCGCTCGCTCTTGGGCAAGCTCCTCCCCTCTCAGGTTATGTGCCATATGTTCATCTGGTAAGGAATGGTCTCCTGACTTACATACATAGCTCCTTGCCACATCGCCTTCTCCGTACCTCCACTGATCCTGACATGACCTTTCAGCTATTTGAGGTTCTACCTGGGAATGGAGTACTCCAACTATGTAATGTCTATTCTGCCCCAGCTAGACTCACTCTTGAGGCTCTTCCTTCTCCAACAGTGCGTGGTATGGTGTATATGGGAGATTTTAATGCTCGGCATTCTGATTTGGGTGATGGTACTGGCTCTATTAATCGTAATGGTGTTCGTCTCCTTTCATACATCCGCAAGCATCATCTGACACACTGGGACACTGGTGGTGCCACTCATTGCCGGGGAGGTACTCTGGATTACATCCTCTCGTCTGGCCTGATAGCATCTCAGGTCCAGTGCTTCTCCGTGCCAGACTTATTCTCTGATCACATTGCTCTTCGGTTTTATTATTCTCTAACTGCTGGGTCAAGTGCTTCAGCCACTCGTTTGCGTATTGCTGTGCCCCCTAAATATTGCCCGACTTACATCTTATTTATGGCCCATGTATTCCCTACATTTGACATATCATCAGCTGAACAGTTGTACTCTGATCTTGTATCTGCTACTCATGACTTTTATAGGCTATACGTCTCCCGGCCACACCCCCAGCATCGCCATACTGCCCACTCCTGGACGCTGGATGCACGTATACAGGAGGCAAAGGAGGAGGCTGAACGTGATGGCCTATTGTTTCAAGCCAACCCAACCCCTGACCTACTCCATCGTTACCAGATGTCTAGGGACGCTTTAGTTGCCCTGCAGGATTGTGCTCACACTGAGTCTTGGCAGCGGTTCACGGACAGCATCAACCAGCAAACAAGTGTGGCTTCTATGTGGCACCTCATCCGTCGGGTTGTTAAAAAGACACCGGCCACTGCTCGTCATCACACTCCTGCCGACTATGCCAAACAACTTGTCGATGCCTGGTCAGAACAATCTACCCCAGCCAGTCTACCCATCCACATACAAGATGCACTCGCTTCCCGTGCTGCTGTCCATCGGCTACGTCTAATGTCTGCTCTGTTACAAGATGATGATGATGATGCAGAGGAGATAACTGAGGAGGAGTTGCGCCGTGCTCTCATTTGGGGTAGAGCTTATTCCCCTGGTGATGATGGTATTACTTATGCTGTGCTGCGCCTACTTCAACAAGTTCCTGGGAACCCTCTACTTCGACTGTACAATCTTTGTCTTTGTGCCGTATGTGTACCACGAGCCTGGACCAGCAGCACAATAATACCCATCCCTAAGCCCGGCACTGCGAAGTTCAGGCCTATTTCCCTTACTTCCTGTTTCTGTAAGGTTATGGAGAGAATCTTACTCAATCGTCTCATGTACAGACTGCAGGATCGCCTCTCTCCATGGCTGTTTGGTTTCCTTCCCCAGCGGAGCACACATCACTGCCTAATCGACCTGTACTCTTGCCTTTCCAGGGACAGTGTGGTGGCCTTCATTGACCTTCGAAGTGCCTTCGATGTTGCTAATAGAGACGTCATTTTGGATCAACTGGTTGACTTTGGGATAAAGGGTAATCTACTACGGTGGATTCGGGGCTACCTGAGTAACAGGACCTCCTGTGTGTTTTTCAGTGGTGCACTCAGTCCTTTGCGCAGTTTTCATCTTGGTACGCCTCAAGGTGGTGTTCTCAGCCCATTGTTATTTAATATTCTGATGCATCGGTTGCTCACTTCTCTCCCTGATATTCCTGGAACTACAATTACGTGCTATGCTGATGATATCTGTGTTCATTCTACCTCACCAAGGGATCTCCAGCGGTTTCTTGACTCCTTCTCTGTGGCCTCCTCTCACTGTGGCATTATTGTCTCCCCAGATAAGAGCAGAATATTCACCTGCCGCCTTCCTCAAGCTCAGCCAGTGTTCACCATTGGAGGGACTGTCATTCCCATGTGTTCCCAGTACTGCTACCTGGGTGCGCCAGTCAATATTTGGCCGATTGTCCCTGCCAGACCTCAAGACCATCCCATTGTCCAGGACTTATTGGGTCGTTTCTAGCGCCGACTTACACCACTTCAATGGCTCACTAACAACTCCTCGGGCATCTCCATCCCAGTAGCCAGGACCATCTATATTGCTTTTATCCGTTCAGTTGTTGATTACCTTTCCCCTGCTCTGATTCAACTTCCTAGGGCTACTCTGGAAACTTTAGAAAATTTCAAAATAGAGCAATGAGAATTATTCTCGGCTCTCCAATGTCGACCAGGATAGTGAACATGCAGCGTGAGTTGCGTCTTCCCCCATTAGTGGAGAGAATTTATTCTAATGTTACTTGCTTCACTGTCAAGTGCCTCCATTTCCCACATCTTTCACCCCATTACTCTCAGTTAGTCAGGACTTCTCTTAGACCAAACTACCCGGTCCCTCCCATACTGCCTGCTGGACGTACTCTTATAAGGTCTGTTTCCTCTGTGCTCCGTGGTCTTAATATAGATATAATGGTTGCAGACGTCCCCCCAGGGCCCCCTCCATGGATGCTACCAACACCTGATGTGAGCTTTACACCTACTTCCAAGTCGGAGCTGCCTTCTCTACAGCAGCAGTTGGCTCTGGAACACATAGAAACAGTGACTTCCTCCATCACAGATCCATACTGCCTCTACACTGATGGCTCATTGCAGGTGGATGGTGCAGCAGGTTGTGCTGTTTTCTCACCTGACCTGGAGTCACCTCCAGGGGGTTGGGTTGGCCGTCGTCTCTGTAACCACTCTAGCTCAACATTGTGTGAACTGTATGCCATTCTGGATGCTGTTAGTCTTGTTTGTCAACGTGGAGTGAATGCTGCCATTTTTTGTGACTCCTAACCTGCCCTTCATTCCCTCTCTAGTGTTCAGCCCACACACTCTACTGTTATTCAGCAGATTTTATCGTTTTTGGCCTTATTGCGTCATCGTAACTTGACTGTCAAATTTTTATGGGTGCCATCCCATGTAGGTTTACGTCACAATGGTACAGTTGACAGACTCGCAAAGGAAGCCTGCCATCTGCCTCCTCGTGGTGCTGGACGTCCTCTCTCCCTGACATGTTACCTCTCTAAAGTCCGCTCCGCTGCTCTCCTCCCTGTACGGCGACGCAGGGATGCAGAGAGGCCCTTCAGCATCTCCATCACCCATTACGAGTCTGTCTGCCATCACAAATATTCCTACCGTCGTCGAGGCCTCATGGTTCGGAGGCACAATGTAGTCTCTGCTCGTTTGAGGCTTGGCTACCGGCCACCGTGGCAGGTTGCTGGGATGCAGGGTGAGCCTCCCTTCACTGCGTGTCGCTTGTGTCGAGCGCCTCGTGCTAACACTATAGAGCACTATTACCTAGCCTGCCCCACTGTCCGACACTTGCTGCCCCAGGGCCTGCCACTTGATGTGGTTTGTCGACACCTGCTGAACCATCAGGTTCTGGAGGAACTTCTGGTGCGCCACCCTCGTTTTGGTGGATTTAAGTAGGTCATGATATAAATATTTGTCTGTATGCTTGTGCTTCATTCTGTTATGTTTTCGTGATGTGAGTGTGTGTGCGCATGTGTGTGTGCTTGTGTGTGCTTGTGTGTGTATGTGGTCATTGGGTTCTCGTGAGTCCCGCTTACCCTTGTGTACTGTTGTCTGCCTGTTGACTGACGCTACGGCGCAATGAATTAAAAAAAAAAAAAAAAAAAAAAAAAAAAAGTCTTGATTGTGCTAAGAAGTTACCTGATGGTAGTCTTCTGGTGAAAGTACTGAAGGCATCCCAGGTTAAGGATCTCCTTAAACTGACGCAGATTCATGACCTGAAGGTGAAAACCACTATTCCAGTGGGGCCAAGTACCTGTAAGGGCGTCATTTTCCATAGGGATTTGGCCGCTCTGAATGAGGCAGACATTTTGGAGGGAATGAAGGACCAAGGCGTTGATGATGTTCAAAGTATGACCAGGATGAGAGAGAGAAATTTGGCTTATGTTTTTTTACTTTTGCTTCAGCCCAGATTCCGGACACAGTTAAGATTGGTTACGAAATAGTTCATGTAAGACCATACGTTTAGAAACCGATGCGTTGTTTCCGTTGTCAGAAATTCGGACCCACAGCATTGAGGTGCTGCAATAAAGATTCATTCACTTGTGGTAAATGTGCAGATAGTCACGAGACAGAATTGTGTACAGAGACAGTCTTCAGGTGTGCTAATTGTGGCGGCCCCCACCAGGCAAGTGCAGGTGACTGCAGGAGCCTTAAAGTGGAGACTGAGGCAATGGCATACATGAGGGCTCATGATGTCAGTTATGGTGAGTCAAAGAGGAAGGTGGAGGGGGTTAACCAAACTCCCACAGTTTCCTATGCTGCAGCAATAACTGGCACCACTGCTCCTGCTAATGCAACTGATGTCAACGTGACTATCCAGGCTAAGGATAAAGAAATTAAAGAATTAAAAGATCAAGTAAGCAAACTAATGCTTCAAGTAGAAAATTTGGCTTAGAAATTAGAAGAAATATTTGAATCAACCCTACAAAAGAAGCACCACAAGGCTGATGATACCATATCAGCTTCAAGATCTTATGTTCTCGCTCAGGTGACTCCCATGAAGCCTACATCCGGGAGTCGTTCGAGGACTGGCTCTGTACCTCATGGAGAGGAACAGGCGATGGAGGCTACCGTCTCGAAACCAGCCTGCGGGAGGTCCCCGGGAAGTGCAGGGGAGGAAGAGGGTCTTCCCTTCCAGCACAAAAAGGTTCGGCCAGACGAACAAGGCCCCAAGAAACCACATAAACAGCGATAATCTTCGCTCTAACCATACTCCAATGGAACTGTCGAAGTCTTAGAGCTAGATTAAATAAACTCAAACTTTTGGCTTTGTAACACCCCTATTTTATATGTATTATTATTCGGGATATTTACGGGTGTTGTATATTTATATGTATTAGAATAGGTTTTTAGTGTAGAATTGTAGGGAGTAGCCAGGCGGTGATTTAAGAAAGGAATGTAAAATAATTTAATGGAGACAGGGAATAACCTGCATTTCTAATTATAATATATAATAACGAAGCTAACATTCCTATACTGTTACCGGCATTTAATTGTAACTTGCTTAGAAAATTAATTAGATTAGTTAGGGCCTACAGTCGGGACAGTACATTTTCTTGTTGGCGGAACAATACATGCCTTGAAAATGTAAATAACAGTAGTGTAAAACTTTACACAAGGGAGAAAGCAATATATTTGAGCTCACTTATATCTTTAAATTAGGTTATGTAATTATATACACCAGTAAGGGTAGAACTCATGGATTTGCCAGAAATTAAGATGAGTTGGTCACTACTTTGCTTAAGAGAGTGAGAGTGGGGGAGATGGCGAGGCGGTACCCTGAGTTGCTACTACCTCATTCTGATCTCGTCTCTGCTGGTGGCAGGTAAGAGTTCCAACTCTCTCTCTCTCATCATAAATATAGTATTGTGAATATAGTGTGGTGAATCTACTAAGTCCCGTGATGGGATATAACTAACTAAGGAATATTGTGTGGTCACATTCAGGCATAGTAAGTAAAGTATGTTTTTTTTCTCATGCTCATTCTGATCTCGTCTCTGCTGGTGGCAGCCATTATTAGCGATCTCCCTTGGTGTAAAGTGAACCACGTGGTACTTAGAAAATTAACTACAGTTGCTGGCAATTTTAAATTTTCATTTATAATATTGAGATAAGGATGTTATTTTTTTTTTGGTATTAACTATATTTCGGTCTTATTGTGCAAAATTTATTATTAGGAATTATTTGAAATATTGTGGGAGGGGGGACACTTCATGTAATATTTTTTTTTATATGTACTTAGATCTGTCACTAGCGAGGCACGGAATTATTCCTGTCCTAGTAGACAGAAAAGGGAGTAGGAACTGTATTAAGGGAGGGGGGATATTTCATAGTAATAATTGTTTTTGTTTTGGATTTATGTGTTAGCTCTGTCAACTGGCGAGACCCGGAATTATTCCTATCCTTGTTGACAGAACTGGGAGTAGGTAATATTAGCAAAGGGGGGGGGACAGAAATTATTATTATAGGGAACTTGTTGTACTTGTAACAAATAGGTGGATATAATAAACGGGTTTATAATTGTCTGAGTATTTCCGTCACCGATATAACAAATAGACTGTGTACCTATATAGAGATTAGTTCTCCTTTCACAACACTGATCGTACCCCCGTTAAAATTGTAGTCTGGGTTGCTTACTCGCGAGCCTTCTTAACGTAACGTTACGCTACCCTTCCGGTGTGTGCTCACTTGGTTACTCTGATCGACTTTGGTCTGGTGGTGGCAGCGTTTACCCAGTACTGGAGAGGAGCTGGACTTGTCCTTTGTATGATTTATTTTTGGTATTCGCAAGGCAAGTCCTGTTCCCCATCGGTATCTTGTTTTTTTTCCAGACCAGGTTGATACAGCTATAGGATAGAGTTGTAGCGTACACTGGTTGTTTTTTTTTTTTTTTTTTGTTAAAGGCAGTAGATTTTTGTTTTCATCCACAAGTAGAGTAAAAATAGTAAAATCAAAGAGTAACGTAAGGGGACAAAAATAGAGCTTTTACAGCTTGTTCTTACGCTGCCGATATTATTGCCCTTCAGGAAACTCATCTGAACGACCAAGTCGAAGACGAGGTTGTTCAGCTTCGGAACTGCATGTTAATTAGGAGGGACCGTGGGGGGAGGGGTGGAGGTGGAGTGACAATCTACATCTGCCATAACCTCCCTTTCACTGATGTGCCCTGTAATTTTCCTCTGAAAAGTGTCGCTTGCAGAGTAAAATTCGGTGGCATCTATCTGACTATCTGTTCTGTCTACTGTCCTCCTGACACAGTAACTTATGATGATGTTTTTGATCTACAGGACAGTCTGCCCTGTAGAAAATTAATTGTATTAGATTTTAATGCTCATCATACGTTATGGGGTTCCCTGCAGGATGACAGAAAGGGGGAACAGGTGGCTAGGCTAATCAGTGATTCCTAGTTGGTTCTTCTTAACGACGGTAGTCCGACGAGAGTTGATGATAATACTGGTAATTTTAGCGTCCTTGACCTATCTCTGGTCTCCCCATCAATTGCAGCCACTTGCCAGTGGCTACCCGTTGATGACTCATTGGGAAGCGACCATTTTCCTATTTTGATTATATTTAAAAGCGACACTATTAAAGAGCCTTCAGCACCTAAATTTAACGTAAAAAACGCAGACTAGGTGTCCTTCACAAAGGGTGTCAGTATTGAAATTGTTCGAGAAACCATTGATTATAAAGTAAATAATATTTAAGATAATATCCTCAAAGCTGCAACGGCAACAATTCCTAAGACTTCGATAGATAGCGCAAAGCATAGAGTTCCATGGTGGACGCCAGATTGACGCAGGGTACTGTGAGAGAGGAATAGAGCCTACAGGCTTATCAAAAATCACATTGGTGATGAGAACTTTCGCAAGGATAAACGAGCTAGGGCTCGTCGAACCATCAGACAAGCCAAAGGAGACTCCTGGCGATGCTTTGTCTCTAATATTAACAGTGAAACATCAATTTCCCAAGTCTGGTCCACTGTAAGAAAATTAAATAAGAAAAAAATCTCCAATAAAATGACCAACATCTCTTTTAATAACATCAACTATGACGAACCTAGAGACATTGCTAACGCCCTCGCCAGGCAGTTCTCTTTTGTTAGCAGCTCTGAAAATTACCATCCAGCTTTCCTGCCCATCAAGGAAGCATCAGAGCTGCAGCATATTAACTTTGCCACAGGAGATGAATTAGATTACAACAGTGAACTAACAATGCAAGAGCTTGACCAAGCCCTAGGAGCCAGTAGTGGGACATCCCCAGGACCCGATGAGATTCGGTATGAGATGATAAAGCATCTTGATTATGATTCCATGATCAAGATGTTGCAGGTGTTTAACGAGATTTGGAGTGGTCACACCTTTCCAAACTCGTGGCACTTTGCACATGTCATTCCCATACCGAAAGGAGGGGGGACCCAGATCGACTTCATCGTATCGGTCTATTGCGCTCACATGTTGCTTATGCAAGGTAATGGAACGAATTGTTAATCGTAGGTTATTGCATTTTTTAAATTCCAGGAATTTGCTGGTTGACGAGCAGTGTGGCTTCCGAAAAGGTCGCCAGACGCTCGATCGGCTAATAAACCTGGAAATTCAAATTCAAGAGGCATTTGCCAAAAAACAATTTTTGATTGCAGTATTTTTAGACATTGAAAAAGCCTACGACATGACTTGGCAACATGGCCTCCTCAGGAAACTATATGCGATGGGATTACGCGGTAACCTGCCCTTTTTTGTTAAGAATTTCAATTCTGACAGAACTTTCTCTGTCAAGCTTTTTTCGGACACAGTCACTTTCTCGGACATATTTGTCCAGGCAAACAGGATCCTTTAGGGGAGTGTTCTGTCTCCGACCTTATTTCTATGTATGATCAATTACATTCTACCAGCTCCTCCTCGAAATCTTAAATACTCACTGTACTTTGATAACTGTGCGATATGGCACTCCAGCTGTAGTGTAGAGTTTTTGGAAACTCGGATCCAATTGGCACTGGATTTGATTCACAATTGGGGCCTCCTGTGGGGTTTTAAGTTTTCAATTAGAAAGAGTGTAGGGGTGATTTTCACTCATAGGAAGAAGCCAGACGTCCGGCTGACTATGGGTGACAACCCCCTACCTATATTATATTCAAATAAATTTCTTGGACTGCATTTTGACAGTTGAATGACATGGCGATCTAGATCTAGAGTAGATTATGGGTCAATAGTGTATGGTTCGGCATCTGAGTCTGTCTTGAAAGGTTTGGATGTTGTACACAATGCGTGTTTGTGTGTGTGTCTTTGAGCCCTATGTTGCACTCGAATCGAGCGTCTAGAGGTGGAGTCACAAGTACCTCCCCTCCGTCTAAGACGAGATCAACAACTTCTAATATATTGTGCTAAAAAATCCAGGGTGCCGAGTCATCTTCCCGGGAATGCCTTTCTACGGCAACTGCACCCGGGGGGCCATGGCGCTAGGCCCCTGGCAGAGGGACCAAGTCATCCGTCCGGGAACCCGTGCACCCCAGGGGGCACTGGCGTGAGGCCAATGGGGACCAGGCCCCAAGTTCAGGTACCCGTGGAGCCTAGTCATCCTCCCGGTAATGTCTTGGTGATGCATTTGCAGCCGGGGGGCCATGGCGATAGGCCCCCGGATGGGCCGAGTTATCCGCCTGGGTGTCGCATGGTTCTGGAGGGCACTGGCGTGAGGTCCCTCAGAGCAAGACTCCACGACCTCGTAGAGTGTGTCGGTATAGAATTATCAACAATCGATTCCCTGGTTTTAGTAAACATTGCACCCTGGGTAACACCCCCCTTCACTATTGTGGATTCCTGGCTGCCAGGGGTTAAATCCCGGGTGCCGGAGGTGGAGGTACACCAGAGGTTTCATGAGATAATTGTTAAACATCTTTCATATTTCCATCTGTATACCGACGGCTCCAAGACGGATGAATGTGTGGGTGCAAGTGTGTGGTCGACTGAATGCCAGTTAAGATTCAGACTGCCGAATCATACATCGATTTTTCTTGCAGAACTTTTTGCTATTAATAAAGCTTTGGATTTTGCCCTATCGACGACCCACGGTAGGATAGTTATCTTTACTGATTCATTATGTTCACTTAATTAAAGCTATTAAATCCTTAAATAAAACTAACAACGAAATACAGGGTAATATCATGAGTAAGCTGTTTTGTGCCAATAAATCAATCAAGCTAATATGGGTACCTTCACATTATGGTATCTATGGCAATGAACAGGCTGATATACTAGCCGGGTCAACTGTTGATCTGGACCTGAGCATAGTCCGTACGGATCTCAGGTGTTTTGTTTCCCTCATTAAGTATCGAATTCATCTCCTGTGGCAAAGGCAGTGGACCAGATTAGACATCAGAAATAAAGTCAAAGAAGTAATGGAACCCTGGGCTACGTCATCATGACGTAGCCGCAGGGACGAGGTGGTGTTGGCTCGTCTTCGGGTCAACGCCACCAAAATAACTCACTTAAAGCCATAAATGAACAGAAGTTTTCCCCCTCAGTGCCCCTCGTGCAATACAATAATGTCCATAAGTCATTTACTAATTTTTTGTAATAAATTTGACAGTCAAAGATGTAAAATTAAACAATACTTCCAACTTAAAAACACGGCTTCCACCATCTAAAATATTCCATCAGATGACAAGAATATTATAAACAAACTAATGAGTTTTCTGAGGGAGACAAAACTTTATGACCTTATACAGATTGATATAATAAAATGGAATCATTGGTTTAGTGACCTTTGGCTATATGCCACTGGTTAATAGCCAATAAATCCAACAAGTGAGTGAGTGAGTCTTGCTTGCTCTCGGCTGGTGTCTCTTCCCTCCTGGTAGCGGTGGTGTTATAAACGGACTTCACCTTACTTACATCGATGTGGTAATACCAATTGTCAGTTTTCAGAAGGCAGAGTCTTGGAAGATATACTAACTAACTTGTTCTTTCATTACTGGGATAATTTATATGTAATTGTAATCTTGGAAGATGTATTCACTAGCTTGTTCTTTCATAATGGGATTATTTCTATTTATTTGTAAATTATTGTATTATTTTTATGTCAATGTAAATTTTTGTGTTTCATTTAATTTGTTGTATTGTAAGCTAATTGTTAAGTATATGATTATTGAATTCAATGACTTGGCTTTTCATATCCTTTCTGTGTTTATTTTTAGTGATGCGTTAACCTGCTAAAAACCCTAGACATCAGTAGTGGTCATTACACAGTCCATATCACGCCTCCTTCCATTCCTTCCCACAACACACTCTTCCCTCCATTCCCACACTCTTCCACTCCCTATCCTTTCATATGAGTTTCAGACACCCTACACACACCTATTTAACTCTTTCAAGCACACTCCACAATCTCTCTCCTTTTCACCTCATTCACCATTCCATTCACATTAATCGCTACTACTCTCAAACATTCTTTCCCTTTCCTGTCCCCCACAGGGCAGACTGGAGACCCCTCCCCGCCACTGGCCCATTGGAGGGCCACTGTTGGCTGGCAAGGCCAACGCAGCGCTCGGTGCTCACCCCCTGAGGGACAAGGGTCATCAACATTGTCAAGCTTTTTTTTTTTTTAAGTACCTAATAATAATAAAAGACAGAAAAAGGAAAAAAAATTGCACACTATACACTTAAAAAAATAATTATAATTATAATTTAAAAACAATTTCGTCACTAATAATATTAAAAGGGAAATTAAAATCTATATGTGGGGGAACCTATTGTGCCCCCACACCGCCTCCCCCTTCAGCTTCACCTTCAGCTTCTATAAAGTAAAATACTGATAAAAACAGGGAGGTGTCCCCCGAGGTCACCACGTGGAGGCAGGGTGAGACTTACCTACCCCTCCTGTGGAGGGGTAGGTCACCGAGATTCTTTATAAAAGAACTTCCCAATTCTTAATGGTAGCCAGTGTGCAGTGGCTGCACCTTATACCACATTGGTTACGATACTGCCACTGTGTAAAACTAACAATGACTCCACTAAAGGTTCATATAACCTACGAGTTGGACCCCTTGTTTGTCAGAGGTCTTGTACTGGTGCTGGAGCCTCACCACCCATGGAAATAAAGGCAATTGGTGCTGGAGCCTCACCACCCATAGAAATAAAAGTAAATGGTGCTGGAGCCTTACCATCTATAGAAATGAATGTAAATGGTGCTGGAGCCTCACCACCCATAGAAATAAAAGTAAATGGTGCTGGAGCCTTACCATCCATAGTCATGAAACTATTACTGTACCTGGATTATTACTACTATTATTATTCTGTCATTAATTATTATCATCATTATTTGTGTACCACAGCTTGGATGCATGTAGATTGGAGTATTGAACACACACACACACACACACACACACACACACACACACACACAAAGTAAGTAATAGCTGATTTAAATTAAAGGGGGGAGGGTAAAGTGTTGGTGGTCAACCTGGAGCACACACACACACACACACACACACACACACACACACACACACCTCTAACCAAAGGTACAGGTTACTATTATCATCATCTGTAGCACACACACACACACACACATACACACACACACACACACATACTACATCTCTAACCAAAGGTACATGCGACTATTATCATCATCTAAATGTACAGTCGGCCTCAGGAATTCGTACACAAAGCATTAGTTAAAAGGAGTTGTTATTCTGTACATACTGTAAGCATTGTTCTGCTGACTGATTCAAGTATTACCTAAATAACATTAATAGAAGAATTTTGTGTTAGAAAATTAATATACTATTTTTTTTAGTTGTTACGAACCCTTGATGTCACAGTGGTGTATACGAATTGCTGATGCCGACTGTACCTCAAATATGTCTAACAGGATATTACACAACACAATAAGATAAGCTGTTTTAATTAAGTGGAGAGTATTGTGCTGGTGGTGGGAAATGTGGAGCAACTGATGCCTCCAACATATTCCAAGTAACAGGACACTAATATTATTGTTATTCTCATCCTGTTGTTTCCTGGTATACTTTGGAGGAATCAAGGCACTCTAATGTACCAAAGTGTGTGTAATACACCCTTAATTTGTTTGTGGCATGTTGGAATGTTACTGATTCACCCAAACTATTCAAAACAACAACAAAACCTAAGACACTAGACCTAAGCCATCCCACCCCTATAAAATTCTTACTAGATTCAGGCCACCATTAATTTTGTTCATCTGGTCCTGTTGTTTCCTGGCATACTTTGGAGGAATCAAGTTGCTTTACTGTACATTCATGATACATAGGGCCGTATGCAATTGGTGGTGTTGACGGTAGTGTGTGTGTATGTGTTGTGTGTATGTGTGGTGTGTGTGTATGTGTGTATGTGTGGTGTGCAGTGACAGAGTGGATAAAAAGACGGACTGCGGATGTCAAGGACCCGGGTTCGAATCCACGAGGAAACGTCTGGGATTTTTCAGAGGTGAACTGGGTCCAGTTGTTCGGCAATTATCATGGCTACACCGACACATCAAGAAAATATCCCCTACATCGTCGTCAACTCACCATATTCCAAGATGCTGTGAGTGACGGTGTAGCTGCTCTCCCTTGATAGTGACGTGTATAAATAAGGTGTCGTCATCTAATGGGACAGAAGAGAAGCTATGGTACCAACATCACCACGAAGCTCCACTATCTCATCTGGTGCGACACCCAGTAATCTCGGGGCCTCGCAAGAGTCACGGGCTATGTGTGGTGTGTGTATGTGTGGTACCGGTACAATGGCTCTGTAGTATATATATGTGTGTGTGTGTGTGTGTGTGTGTGTGTATTTGTGGTATGTGTATGTGTAGTATGTATGTGTGCATGTATGGTGTGTGTATGTGTGGTATGTGTATGTGTATGTGTGTATGTGTATATGTGTGGTACTGGTACAATGGCACTGTAGTGTGTGTGTATGTGTGTGTGTGTGTATGTGTTGTGTGTGTGTGTGTGTGTGTATGTGTGTGTATTTGTGGTATGTGTATGTGTAGTATGCATGTGTGCATGTATGGTGTGTGTATGTGTGGTATGTGTATGTGTATATGTGTGGTACTGGTACAATGGTTTTGTAGTGTGTGTGTATGTGTGGTGTGCGTATGTGTATATGTGTGGTACTGGTACAATGGCACTGTAGTGTGTGTGTATGTGTATGTGTATATGTGTGGTACCGGTACAATGGCTCTGTAATGTGTGTGTGTGTTTATGGAATCATCATACTGGTATCACACCATCGTCAACATCATCGATGGGTGGAAAATCACACTGACGTGATCATGAATGTAAGTAATAAAACCCAAACTGGTAGACGAAATATTTTATTCCAGAAGTTTCGGCGACCTCTGTCGCCCTCTTCAGTAGAAATACAGGTTAAGAGTGGTACTGTACATCCATTACTTTCGAGTGAGTTTATATACACTACGTTGTGACCCGCCCGCAACCTCACTTCACCACCTAATCCGTCGTGCCTGTTGCCCGAGGCGCTTCACTGATGGGTGGTGGGAGTACTTTTGGCGGCAAACACTTACTGACTAACCCTTTCATGACTGGGTCTAACTTAAACATACCCTCTATTAGGTTAAAATTATTGTACTTATTAATACATACTAATTCAACAATCCTACGTTTCTTAGAATTGCTACATTTGTACAACATTTGGCACGCATTCCAATCTATTCTATGGTTCTTTTCATATGAATGAACAAGGATTGCAATGTTGTTGTTTCCTACTTTGCAGGCATATTTATGTTCCTTTATACGGATGTTCAAATCCCTGCCAGTTTCACCCACATAAACTAAATCACAATCTTGGCATGGGATTTTATACACACCGGCAGTGACTTCGCTCTTGGGCTTATTCTTAACTAACAAAGATTTTAGCCTATGGTTGAATTATACCTAAATGCAATGTTTACATCTAAATCCTGACTCACAGCTTTGACAACATCAAGGCTTGACACATAGGGCAATGTTATGTATGGTTTCTGTTTAACAGGGGATTTTGGCACGAAAAATGATTTCCTAGCTTTGAAGTAAGCTTTCCTTATGAACTATTTGGAGTATTTTATGTCCAATAATATTTGCCAGATTTTAGCATTTTCCGGATCTAGGTGCTGGGGACTAGAAATTCACAGTGCTCTGAGAAACATAGAAGAAACCACTGACATTTTGGTTGAAATATGGTGGTATGAGAAAAAATGAATATACAGATTACACTGAGTAGGTTTTCTATAGACTGAAAAACTGAGAGAGTTAGCATCTTTTTGTACCAGTACATCTAGAAATGGAAGGGAGTCATTTGTTTTCCACTCTACTTTGAATTTAATGGAGGGAACCAATACATTGAGATTTGAGAAAATATCCTCAGAATTGTTAAGGGTATTAGGCCAAAAGGAAAAAATGTCATCAACGTATCTGAACCAAGTAAGATCTGGGTGAGAAATGGTTGTAAGGATGGGAAGTCTCAAAATATTCCATGTACAGGTTACTCATAATTGGAGATAAAGGAGAGCTCATCCCCATGCCAAACTTTTGCTTATAAAACTGGGTACCAAAGGAGAATGCATTACAATCTACACACAGGCTAATTAATTGGAGAAACATATCTTGTGGCATTCCTAAGTTAATGTTACAGTCAGGCAATTTATCTACTAAAAATCTTAACACATCATCAAAGGGAACTTTTGTAAATAAGGAATCTACATCAAAACTTACTAACTATCCATTGGAGAAATTTAGGAAATTAATTATATATATGTGAATTGGAGAAAGTGCCAACCAAAGGTGCTAGTTTACTGGCCAGAAATTTCGATAATATATAGGTAAAAGAACCTGTTTGGGCGATGATTGGTCGTAGAGGAACATGTTGCTTGTGTGTCTTGGGTAATCCATAGATGTAGGGTAGTCCGGGATTGATTTGTATGAAATTACTGGCATCCACGTCTAGCACATCTTTTAAAAGGTTTCTTACTTTTTTGTTGAAGTCTGAGGATAACCGCTTTAGAGGCGAGGACACAAGTTTCTCAAACGTTGAACGATCACTGTATTAAAAGGTTATCCATCTTTGTAAAATAATCTGGTTTATCTAAAATCACCACTGAATTACTTGGTTTGATCAGTTGAATTGTGAAGCAACTATGGATATCCATTTGGTATATTTTTAATCATGGAAGGTAAGGGCTATGGTGTAGAATCTTTCCTTGCTAACCCCTCCCCTGACTGAACCACCAGGTTTTGGAGGAACTTCTGGTACTCCACCCTCGTTTTGGTGGATTTACGTAGGTCATAATGTAAATATTTGTCTGTATTCTTGTGCTTCATTCTGTTATGTTTTTGTGTGTGTGTGTGTGTGTGTGTGTGTGTGTGTGTGTGTGTAGTCATTGGATTTTCATGGGTCCCGCCTACCCTTATGTATTGTTGTCTGCCTATTGATTGATTCCATGGCGCAAGGAATTGAAAAAAAAAAACTCCCTGAATACATAAATATCTTTTGGAAGAAAGAGTGGATTAAAATTGTCAGATCCCTTTACCTGATCACCCAAGCAAACTCACTAAGTCGGTAATTAAGGATGTTGTTGTAAAATATTTAGTGAAGCAGGGAATTGTAGACACCCCTGCTCTACCCGACACTGAAGATGAGGAATAAGTCCCTTTTAACCTTGACACTATCCCTCCAACTCAGTCTGCTAAAACACCGGGTGGTAAGAGTAATAACAAACCTGAAGTTTCTCAGGTTGAAAAGCTCCGGGTAGAGATGTAATACCAGCTCGAATGGGAGAATATCCAACTAGAAAGAGAAAAACTAGAACTCGAAAGGGAAAAGTTGGCAGTGGCTAGAGAACAAGGTAGAGAAGGAAGCAGAGTGGAGGAAAAGGAACTATCCTTTAATTAACATGTCTAGTGTAACTACAATGATATCTGCTTTTGATGAAGGTGATATTGAGGGTTCATTCAGCCTTTTCGATTGATTAGCAACTAAAAACGAGTGGCCTAAAGATGTCGCTGATTGCCCCTAAACAAACAGGTAAATCATTTTGTACTTACACTTACCTAGATAGACCCAATGACTATGAGTTTGTCAAGCAACAGATTCTGTATGTCCATGTGATAACCCCAGAGACTTAGAGATAAATTCAGGAAACTGGTCAAAAATAAGCATCAAACATATGTGGAATTTGCATGTGATAAGCTTAAATATTTTAAGAAATGGCTAAATGTTCTCTCGGTCACCACCTATTCAGAACTTATTAATCTTATTGTCCTAGAGGAATTTAAAAGAAAAGTGCCCTTACCTATTGTGAAATACATAAAGGAGAGGGGCGAGATGGAACTATTGAGGGTGGCGGAACAAGCAGATGTGCAGGCTTTGAGGCTCCAGATCTAGTCGAGGCGTGAGGGAGACCTCACTCTTTCTGTAAAAAGTTCCTCTGACGATTTCAAGTACAAAGATGCTAAGGATAAGCTGAGGGGTAGCGGGTTCACTACTAGCCAATTAACATGTGTATACTGTAGGAAGCCAGGCCATACTATTGCTTTTTGTAAACACTCCAAATGTACAAGTAGTAGGAAAAGTTTCATCTCTACTGCATCAGGTTCCTCTACCTCATCAAATCCTGTAGCTTCTAATAGTAGTGTTGTCCAGTCAAAACTGTTGTTTGATGACTTTATTTTTGATGGTGATGTGGCTTTGACAAAGGAGGGTCAGACCTATCCTATTAAGGTCTTACGAGACACGGTGGCTTCTCAGTCCATACTGCTAAGTAATGTTCTTCCCCATCTAGAAGATAACTTTACTGGAGATAAGGTATACTGTATACTAATTTCCAGTCTCACCTCTCAGACTTCATTCCTTGTGGCCCATATTTATCTTAAGTGTTCCCTTGTTGCCTCGTGTGTCAAAGTGGCAGTACAGGAAGGAAACCTGTCTGTTGAAGGAATTCATTTATTGCTTGGTAATGACATAGCAGGTAAACTTGTGGTACCTAATGTTCTAACTGTAGAAAAGTCTTTACCTGTATTCCCTTCTGAACCTTCTGATGTTTTTCCCTCCTACGTGTTGACTTGTTCACAAGTCCAACAAGCCTCTCAGAAGCAATGTCAGTCTCCGTCACTTTCCATGCCTCATTTTGATATTATCTCTAAAGTAGATTTGATACAGGCACAGGAAACTGACCTTTCTTTAGCTGCAGGGCGACATGCTGCGCTAGACAAGAAGGATGTAGACACCCTACCTGCCTTCTATTATGATCAAGGTGTACTCATGAGTGCATACCGGCCGCTAACACTATCAGCCAATTATTATTGGTCAGAAACCCATCAGATTGTGTTACCTAGTTCAGTACACTCAGATGTATTAAAGCTAGCTCATGACGGTTACAGTGGACATCTTGGGTTTCGTAAAAGTTACTATAAACTTACTAAAATCGCGCGCCAAATGTACCGCTCGAACAGAAGTTAGAACTGAAATTTTCCGTTACCCAATGCCTGGGCCAGGCCCATGACTGATGTCATGGTTGAATAGTCTGGACATGACACCCATATGCATGACACCATTGTATCCGCGGCTGATCACGTTCGCGATACATGATACACCTATGGTGGTGGAACATACCGTTAGGCCAAAGCAGTTCAAGCTAGTTTCATTAGACACAATATCCTTTGAAAAGTGCTGAGTAGCAGCGTGAGGGAATCTTCCATGCTGAGCTACTGATTGCTAGATTCACTCTGTAATTATCTAAATGTGAATCTCTCTACTATAATCAACTCCATATTGTCATCTCGTA
The DNA here is from genome assembly GCA_033782935.1 of Petrolisthes cinctipes. NCBI lineage: Eukaryota > Metazoa > Arthropoda > Malacostraca > Decapoda > Porcellanidae > Petrolisthes > Petrolisthes cinctipes. Next base: position 956,992 of record JAWQEG010000010.1, read on the forward strand.
TGTAGAGAAAGGGACAATATATATTTACTCACTTTATTCTTATATAAACTCATATCTAACTTATCCAGATTTCATATGTAAGCTTAGCATTGTAAATAGCATCATCGACAACCTGTCATCTGAGAAAGGGTGTGGCAGTGTATACCACGAGCGGGGACTACCAGAGAGAGAAGGTGCATTACAAGCCCTGCCTTGGCTACAACAGGTTCACCTCCTACCTTATATTAGAGAGACACGAGTTGTCTGTATAACCTGTAACCTATACAATATATATTCAGTAAATAGAGACAAGTCCACGAGTTCACTCTAAACCTTGAGTAACTAACTTAGTTCCCCAGGAAGACTAGAGTGGTAGTTCAGAGCAACGGTAAGTTGGCTGAAACCAGAGGTCTACATCGGCGTAGTAAGTAATACTAGCCCGAGAGAGTAAGTGAGAGTTTCCAGCAGGTGTTTCCGAGAGAAGCTGTTGCTGAGCTTGGACGACTCCACGAGTACACCATGACATGGTCATGATATGTCTCAGAATTTTTTTAAATAAAAGTTTACGTATAACTGTTATAATGGTCCTGACTGTATATCAATGAAAACATCTCTCACTAAGATAATAATTTAATAAAGTTGCTTGCTAAACTATAATATGTGTCCTTAGTCCTATTTATATAGGCATCTTTCCCAGCAACGCCAGGTACCTCCGCTAGTAAATAATATTAAAGGGAAGAAATGGTGTGTTTTACATATGTGTACGTGAGGCATGTAAGTGGTGGGTGGAAGGGTAAGTAAGTAGGGGATGTGGCTGAGGGGCAAGTCGTAGCGATGGAGGCACCGTGTTGCCACCGCCCTACTCGTTTCCCTGGTTCCATCTGGTAGAGGCAAGACCTGTAGGGGCGGCTCAGCGACACGGTGGGCGAGAGTTGCTTGCCTGGTACCCGAACCGCTGGTGGCAGGAACATATGTGGGGGTCCTGCCAAGGTTGTTGATATGGTGGTGGTGGTGGTGGTGGTGGTAGCACCTGTTGTGGAGGAGGTAGCTGGCATGGAGGTGAAGCCCAGCTGTGATCCTGTATGGTGGGTGGTGACTGGAGTAGGTCCACCTTTGCAGAGAGTGCCTCAAGCTGACACATGATGGTCGTGGCGTCGAGGGCGGGTGTAGGAGGTTGTAGTGCTGGTGCCGCTGGTTTAATGACTGGTTGTTGTTGTGGTGGTGGGGTGGTGTTGGCTGCGGCAGTGGGTTGTGCCAGCCATACCCCAGCGTGGTCGTTGTGGGCCTCCATCAGTGTGTCAGCCAGTTCCCCATACTATTGGAGTGTGGGGTTGTGCTGGACCAGGAGGTGGAGTTGCACCTCGAGAGGCAGGAGCCAGGTGTGCCACACTCTGAAGATGCAGTTGATCAAGGGGGAGCCGGCCTGCTGCATGTGTCACAACAGGACTGACTGGCGGCGTCCCTCCACTTACACATCCTCCAGGGCCTTGTACGGCTGCATCGTTGGCATCTCTTGAGCCGTCGTGATGGCCGCCTTCACCCCCTCGTACTTGGAACTGGGGGTGTGGTGAGTGAGAAGTGGAGTAACAGATGCGAACACCTCCGAGGGTAGGACGCGTAGTACAGCCTGGTATTTCTCATCCTGAAGGGTGCTGCCATGCCAGACCGCAGGAAAAGGGTGGAACGTAAGGAATGTGGAGTGTGGAGTTGTGGGTGATGTTGTGTGAGAGTGTGACGGTGTTTTGTTAGGGTAGAGAGGCAGTGGGGGTGTCTTGTGTGGTGGAGTTGGTGGGGCACATGGTGGTGTGAGGGTGTGTATGTGGAGTCGCGTGTCATTAGGTTTTAGGGGCGAGAGAGTGTGGAGTGGAGACTAGGGTTGTAGGTGGAATGTGGGTGCGAAAATGTGGTGGGTGAATGTGGAGAAAAGTGGCGAGGTGTGTGTGGAGCGGGCTGAGTAGCGCACAGGTGGAGGGGGAAAAAATGATGTACACCCGAGCTGGTAAATTCGCGACCACGTATTTAGATGTTTATGCCATTTGAGCTGGTAACATTTATTTGGGGAGGAATCAGAGTAGGTGGAACATAGTAGAAGGACATTATACAATCTTTCACCAACAATGACACCATCCCCACACAGTGTTACCAGGTCAGATGACATAAACATTACGTTACATTAACCCTAGAAGCACACCTGCATACAGGGTTACATTTGAAATATATACATAGAAAATGCACACAAATAATGGAAGCTAGTGGTGGGGATTTATTGATATTAGGCGCCGCAAGAGCGAGGTCATGTAGCGCCAGAAAAAGGTGATAGAGAGATGAGGCAGGAAGGAAATAGTAAGAAGAGAGGGACAGGTGAAGAACTAAGAGCTAGTGGCTGGTGCCGAAGGGGCGTCAAAACCCTTAAAGTATTGCCCAATGTAGGCAATACGAGGTAGTGAAGGGGAAATAAATTACAAGGGATATACTGTAGTGTACAATAAACTCACCTTTGTCAAAGTGTCTGACGAGCAAGGTAGAGTGTGGAGAGAGTCACTGTGCCGAAGGAGTCCAGGACAGATAGGCCAAGCGTGGTCACTTCCCAGAGTAAAGATGATGATGATGATGATATTGGGTTTGATGCCTATCGACTCATGGGGTCAATTACACAGTGGTATTTGTTTGTTAGCTTCCCAACCAACCACACTGTCTTGTAAGGCTTCATTATTTTCCAAAAGCTGAGTATCCACATTCACAAATTCTATCCAACAGTTAGATAATGATGATAACTGCATAGTTTACTCACCAAATTCATTAAATAATTTACCCAAAAATTATTAACACGGCCAATATTCTTTTGTTTGCGTGCTTACAAACCACTACGAACGGTGTTGGTGGATATTTGAATGTGCCTGTACATGTGTAGGTATAGTTTGCGTGCTTACAAACCAATACCAACCACTGTGGAATCGACTCATGGTGTTGGTCATTAAGGCAGTCAGTCTTGTTACATCAACACATTATTCCCCAAGGCTACAAGGTTGCTATCCTTTCTCTTACAGCCGGGTACCTACTTACTGCTATGTGAACAGGGACATAGGGGGCTGAGAAAACTGTCCAACAATTCCACTGATTCTGAAATCGAACCCGGGATCTCTTGTTTGCTAGGCGAGTATGATAACCTTTACACCATCAGCACCCACCCCACTCCCAGAGTAAACTGAATTTCTTTGATCCAGTAGGAAGGAGGAAACCTCGCTGAGTCAGGAACGAGTAAACCAGGCCGGCTCCGAGACACCGTAATAACCCCTGAACAGGCAACACGGCCACTTCAATAGCGTTGACTTACAGAGATGGTTTAGTAGTTTTTTTTTTTTTTTTTTTTTTTCATTGCTCCGAGACGTTTTTTTTTTTTTTTTTAATTAATTGCGCCGTAGCATCAATCAACAGGCAGGCAACAATACATACGGGTAGGCGGGACCCATGAGAATCCAATTACTACAACCACACACACACGCACACACATCACAAAAACATAACAGAATGAAGCACAAGAATACAGACAAATATTTACATTATTATGACCTACTGAAATCCACCAAAACGAGGGTGGCGTACCAGAAGTTCCTCCCAAACCTGTTGGTTCAGCAGTTTATCAGGGTTGTAACAGTTAATACACTCTTAATACATTACAGCGTCTTTCTTCCTCCAAAATGTGCCAGGAAACAAGACCAGATTAATAGTAATAATGATGGTCTGTAGTAAGGAAGAAGCAGATGTTCCAGACTTACCCGAAGAAGAAGAAGATTTAGGGCTTTGTGCCTATCGACTCATGGTGTTGGTCATTAAGGCAGTCAGTCTTGTTACATCAACATATCTTCCCCCAGCCTACAAGGTTGCTATCCTTGTTTTTACAACCGGGTACATACTTACTGCTAGGTGAACAGAGACATAGGGGGCTGGGAAAATTGTCCAACAATTCTACTGACCCGGGAATCGAATCCGGGACCTCTCGAGTGCTGGGCGATTGGGTTAACCACTACACCATCAGCACCCCTTTGTCACCCCCTACCATACACTTGCAATTGGACGAGCCATTTGTAGGGTTGACGAGATGTTCGGACCACCTTATAATACATTGACGAGTGCAAGGCCAAGAGATATATCTCTTGGCCTTGGTATATCTCTTGGCCTTGGACGAGTCGAGCTTCAGTGTCACTTGAACGGCAAGGCAAGAAGGCTAAATAATTGACCACCAACACTGTACAGTCACGAGCACTAATAAGTATCCAGGCGTGCTTGCTTCGAATACCCAAAGACAGTAAATAAATTCACACTAAGATCTCCATTGGAATTAGTTGGTTGGTGAATTGACTGTTCAAAACTTCAACTAAAGCTGTATACTTATTAGTGCTCATGGCTGTACTCTCCTCTTTAAGCCTATTATATAGTTTTATTACAATGTCTTATACTGATAATTATAATCATTTTTCTTGTGAAGAGTACAACAGTATTACAACAGTCATTAATTTCCTTTACTATATAAATATCTTGCTGTAAAGTCAATTATATATATATATATATATATATATATATATATATATATATATATATATATATATATATATATATATATATATATATATATATATATATATATATATATATATATATATATATATATATATATATATATATATATATATATATATATATTCATTACTCTTATATTACAATGTCTTATACTGATGATCACTAATTTTAGTTGAGAAGAATATAGTATTATTAATGAGTGTCGCTCTAGATGAGACAGTGGAGCTTCATGATGTTGGTAGCTTCTAAATTGTCCCACTAGATGACGACACTTTTATTTATACAGCTTCTCTTTTGTCCCACTAGATGACGCCACTTTTATTTATACACGTCACTCTCAGAAATATTCCAGTGGTATGATATATAGGGTTGATTCCACAGTGGTATTGGTTTGTTAGATTCCCAACCAACCACACTTTTAAGGCTTCATTATTTTCCAAAAGCTGAGTATCCACATTCACAAAATTTATCAAACAGTTAGATAATGATAATCACTGATTAGTTTACTCACCAAATTAATTAAATAATTCAGCCATAAGTCATTTACACGGCAAACATTCTTTTGTTTGTGTGCTTACAAACCACTACAAACGACTGTAGAATCGACCCTTAGACTCTTATAATGGTTACATTGATGTGCAAACTTACAGTGATCATTATATTGTGAATAGAAATTAAAATCATTACAGTAAGTAAGCCTTGTGGGAATCATTAAAACTACAGATATATTTAGGTGATTTTAGAATAGAGGAAGGAGTGTATGAGAGCAATGAAACTGTGGCATTTGATTAATGTGTGTGTGTGTGTTTGTAGTTTCCATGTGTGTGTGTGTGTGTGTGTGTGTGTGTGTGTGTGTAGTTTCCATCTGGGTGTGTAGTTTCCATCTGTGTGTGTAGTTTCCATCTGTATGTGTGTGTGTGTGTGTGTGTGTGTGTAGTTTCCATGTATGTGTGTGTGTGTGTGTGTGTAGTTTCCATATGTGTGTGTGTGTGTGTGTAGTTTCCATCTGTATGTGTGTGTGTAGTTTCCATGTGTGTGTGTGTTTGTGTAGTTTCCATCTGTGTGTGTAGTTTCCATCTGTATGTGTGTGTGTGTGTGTGTGTAGTTTCCATGTATGTGTGTGTGTGTGTGTGTGTAGTTTCCATATGTGTGTGTGTGTGTGTAGTTTCCATCTGTATGTGTGTGTGTAGTTTCCATGTGTGTGTGTGTTTGTGTAGTTTCCATGTGTGTGTGTTTGTGTGTAGTTTCCATCTGTATGTGTGTGTGTAGTTTCCATGAATGTGTGTGCGTGTGTGTGTGTAGTTTCCATCTGTGTGTGTGTGTGTAGATTTCTTGTGTATGTGTGTGTGTAGTTTCCATGTGTGTGTGTGTGTGTAGTTTCCATCTGTATGTGTGTGTGTGTGTAGTTTCTATCTGTGTGTGTGTGTGTAGATTCCATGTGTATGTGTAGTTTCCATGTGCGTGTGTGTGTGTAGTTTCCATGTGCGTGTGTGTGTGTAGTTTCCATCTGTTTGTGTGTGTAGTTTCCATCTGGGTGTGTGTGTAGTTTCCATGTGTGTGTGTGTGTGTGTGTGTGTGTGTGTGTGTGTGTAGTTTCCATGTGTGCTTGTGTGTGTGTGTGTGTGTGTGTAGTTTCCCTCTGTGTGTGTGTATAATTTCCATCTGTGTGTGTAGTTTCCATGTGTCTGTGTGTGTGTGTGTAGTTTCCATCTGTATGTGTGTGTGTAGTTTCCATGTGTGTATGTGTGTGTGTAGTTTCCATCTGTATGTGTGTGTGTAGTTTCCATGTGTCTGTGTCTGTGTGTGTGTGTGTGTGTGTGTGTGTGTGTGTGTGTAGTTTCCATCTGTGTGTGTGTGTGTAGTTTCCATGTGTGTGTGTGTGTGTGTGTAGTTTCCATCTGTATGTGTGTGTGTGTGTGTAGTTTCTATTTGTATGTGTGTGTGTAGTTTCCTATATATATTGATCTAACTATTTTTATAGCACTGTATCGAGTTGGGGATGTCCCATCTACTGTACAGCCACAATCAAATAACCACTGACACTTTCCTTCCATCGTGCAACTAAATCAGTATCATATCAAAATATAATCATAAGTTAACAACATTTTACGTCAACCCAATCCCCTCAATTATTATTATGAGGTGCTGCAAAATCATACACGTGTTGTTCTTTATTACCAAGATATTTACTACTATGGAAGGAAAGTGTCGGTGGATATTTGATTGTGCCTGTACATGTGTAGGTATAGTTTCCTAAATATACTTATCTAACTGTATTTCTTAAAGCACTGAATTAAGCTCGAGAAGCCTCATCTTCATTTACTCTTTTTCCCGTTCATATTCTAAAATCTATGGCTGATCATTGCTGATACTAACTCATCCGGCAGTAACTTCAAGCCATTCTTATTTTTAATTGAATAGACTGTATTATATGTATATTTTCTAGCCTCTTTGTTTACTTTTTTTATGTAGCTTCATGCTATAAAGTCTTTCCAGTTAAATCTTCTCTCCACATTATTCTACCTCCATGGTTCTTCCCTTCCTCACTCTCTCTCTCTCTCTCTCTCTCTCTCTCTCTCTCTCTCTCTCGTGATTATTTTGCATATATATATCACCGTAAAGTGAGATAGATAGAAAGATCGATGTAGATATCAAACAGTAGATATACAGTATATTATATTAAACAATGCATGTATATGGCTAAGATTTATATTTACAATAAATATTTCTCATAATTTTTTTTTCCGTGTATCTTCATTCAAATTGTCGATAGAGAATATACCTTATATGCGCGGGTGCGTGCGAGGGCGCGCGCATCTTTGTAAGAGTATGTGTGTTCATGATGGACGGGAAATTCTAAATCCGGTCTTCAATAATTATCAAATAAAACATCAATTTTGTGTGTTGCTAAAAAACACACACAGACTCTCTCTCTCTCTCTCTCTCTCTCTCTCTCTCTCTCTCTCTCTCTCTCTCTCTCTGGAGAGATTAACCTCTTTCGGGATAATCCACCAAATGTCATTTGCGTTCTGCCTTATACCAAGGCTAGGGATGGAAAATACAGATTTCTCTTCGCCAGTTTATGTGGAAGATCTTCGCGCATACGGCCCCATGTTTACGTAATCCATAGAGTGATATATGTAGTTAATGTAAGGTGTGATTGTAGTGAACATGTGTAAAGAATGAGATTATAAATAGCATGGTAGCAACTGATAAAGATTTTAGGAGAATTAGCCCTGTGTTCCAAGTGAGCTATAAAATGTAATACCGTACGAAACAAACATTGGTTTTCTCTGCCAGCTACTATATTTCCTTTCCTTTACAGTTAGGCTAAATATTAGCCCTCTTTATTTCATTAGCGCAATGTTTTCATTCTCTACTTCTTCAATATTTCCTGCTTTTATTTTCATCACGTTTTGTGCACGATTCCTCTAAGGAAGGTAATACACTTTTGGTACATTGGAGCGCCTTGATTCCTCCAAAGTATACGCCAGGAAACAGGACCAGATTAACATAAATAATGGTGGCCTGTTGCTTGGAATAGTTTGGAGTAAACAGTTGCTCCAGATTTACCACCAACACTGTAGCCTACTTCCCCCTTAATTAATGATAGCTTGACAACTGTACTGGGACTCACTACTCTGTCAGTTCTACCAAAACAATCAGAAATTTGGGAGGGATGATGCCTGCCTCTCTGTTGCTTCTGCGTGCGTGTGTGTGTGCATGTTTGTGTGTGTGTGTGTGTGTGTGTGTGTTGCTTCTCTGCTGCTTCTATGTGTGTGTGTGTGTGTGTGTGTGTGTGTTGCCACCTAGCTACATTGTAATGTAAGCACCAGTGAAGTAGACAATAATGAATATCAGTGATGTCACCCCCAGGACTACACTTGCTGTTTTCAACACTAGTTCCTTCCTTTTCCGACGAGACTCTTCGTGGCGTTGCTGCTCCTGTTGTTGTTGTTGTTGTGTGCTAGAGTTGGAGAGTTTCTTGGATGACCATGCCTCATTACGTTGTTCCACGGGGCCACTTGGGTGCCACCAAAAGGGTCCCTCTGCGGTAGTTCCTCTTGTGTTTGTCGTGGTGGATGTAGCCAGGTTGGTGAAAATAACAAGGGTGAGGAAGGCGATGCAAAATACGTACCAAAGGTCAATGCGCTTCAGGTAGGCGGTGCGAGGGAGGGAGGCAGTGGTCTGGGCGTAGAGGGAAATAAAGACGAGGAGTGTGGTCAGGCTCATGGTGCCTCGCTCGTTGAAGTTATCTAGAGGCAGCAGTAGTGTTCCATACCTGTCAGAGTCGTGGAGAGAGAGCAAGAGAGATTACAAAAGACTATAGTTCAAATGATTTTTTTTTTAGTATAAACGATTTGCTGTACAAACAATACAGCCACTAATGTTGAACAATATTATCCCCTTGACGGTTATTATTATCCAACATAGGGTTACTAACAGCTTGACTGAAAACATCTCTTTAATTGGCATTCAGAGGGTCAAGAATAGTTTCGGTTTTGCTTTCCCAAACATTTAAAATATAATGTTAGTTTGTCTCTTACCCTATCCCAAGTAAGAGTATGCAGGGAAGGTAGGTGGCCCAGATGTGGTAGGCATTCTTCCTTCTGAATGTGAGCTGAACGAAGAATCTAGAAGAGAAGTTGTCAGGAAGGAGGAATCGGCAATCCTTCACCCAAAACTCCTTGTGGAATACCGGACACTTCACCTCACTGGATGATGGCAGCTCCCACTTCAGCCCGTCTTGACACACATTGAGGATCTAAAGGTGGGTAAACATGTACAGTTGCCCAAGGAAAGACGGCAACCAAATTTGCTGGTGTGTGGCAATATCTGGCACCTGCTCTAAAGTAAACACTCGTATTTTATCAATGGATCACTCAGAACATATAACCGTTGTAAGGATGAATGTAATTAGCTGAAACCAATAACATCCATCCATACAAAGATTGTAGGTTCTGAGTGATCCATTGATGAAATACGAGTGTTTACTTTGGAGCAGCTGCCAGACATTACCACACACCAGCAAATTTGGTTGCCGTCTTTTCCTGGGCAACTGTACAGTACTATTGTATGTATGTTGTAGACAGAACTAGAACTCCGCAATACCATATTTTCAAACATATGAAAGAATATAATCAAAGTAGGTGAAAAATCACTTGAAGAAATTGAAGAATATATTTACCCGGGGCAACGAGAAATATCAAGATGCATTACAGTTTGGATGGACGACCTATAGTAAACATAGATGCATCATGAAGGGGAATATGACTATGTAAGAAATGAATAACTATATAGTGATGTGATGATTAGTGGCAGTTATATCGTGTGAATGTAAGACCTGGGAACCGACAAAGTCAACAGAAAACACAGACCCGTTCTCAGAAAGTAATGAAAAGGTCGATACCAGGAATATCATTTTCAATCAACTTTGGTAATGAGTCCTTCCATGGCCTGTCAAGATAAAACCAGAGGGTTGCCAGCCCAAGAATACACTCCTTCCTGTGAATCTCATTATGCACCAGTTTTTATCCTTATTTCATACATATTGCAGTCCTTCTTACGCAATTATTCAAAATACCATCCCATTTTCTCCTTGGTTTTTCTTTCCTTACTATTTCGTCCCTAGTAATCACACTCACACACCTTCCTCCACTTTACATCACCTTCTGATCCAGTGCTTTGTTCACACTATCTATACCTTCACAGATATCAATATTTTTCACCCTGTCATTTCTTCGGATTCAACACACACTTCTCTTGATTTTTCATATTCATCCACTCCAAGGTTTCACAGTCGTATGTCAAAGTAGGTACTAACAACACTCCTTCATGTAATCCTGTTGCAGCCACTCTACTTAACCTTTCTCCCTTGGGTTACTTTGCTTTTCATTTCTTTCCCACACTTTTCTCTCTTATCTGATATAACTATAATTTACTTAAACTCTTCAACCAATTCGAGATTCTCACCATCTACTTGCACACCAGCTCACCCTCCCTCTCCACTATCATCAACTTGTTCTTAACTACATTTACCTTCAAACAGCACCGTTCACGTACCTCTACAAAGCTCTCCACTAATCTTCCTAGCTCCCTATCACTTACATTCTCCTCTATTCTCACACAGGCCACACTACCATTATGGAAACTCTTTATGGCATTTAGCATTCTACCCTCTATACCATACATTTGCAGAACTTCCCATGAGCATTCTTTATTTAATTTATCATATGTCTTCCTCACAGGCTTTCTACCATCAACTGCCTCACAACAAATACCTGATCAATGCCACCTCAGCCACCACGAAACCCTTATCTTACTACCATTAAATGTTGCAAAACACCCCATATGGGCTGGTCCCATAACAGCTGTAGTATTCGGGATTTAACTTCACAATCCTCTTTCTCTGGTTAAGTGCCAGTACAGAAGATGTGTGTGTGTGTGTCTGTGGGTGTGGGTTAAGGGGAAATTCTTTTGTTGGTGAACAGGAAGTTCTCTGATTACTCCAAACTATGCCACGTAACAGACCCCAAGTTAGTATTATTGAGGGCGTCTGTTTCTGGCATAGTTTGAAGGAATTTAGAGACCTTCCAATTAACCATCAAGAGGATCTCCCCTTGATTAAGAACTGGGCTTCAGTAAAGAGCTTCATGCAGCTCGCGTCCAGTGTCAGAAGAATGAAGGAAGAAAAAAAAAAATCAACCTACCAGGAAGTTAAGGCTGAGTTTTCTAACTTTTATATTATCTGTTATACTGAAAAACTCTTAGCAACCTCTCCTGGTAATCAGTTGTAGGAATTGCAGATCTATTTCGTCAATATAATGTAGTATCTCCTTCATCATTTAGTTAGATGGAAACACATAGAACTTCCAGGCAATCAAAATATCTTATTTCGTTGTTTAGGGGTCAGTATACTTTTTGGTACACTGGAGTGCCTTGACTCCTTCAAAGTATACCAGGAAACAGGATAAATTTAACAAAAATAATGGTGACCTGTTTCTTGGATATACTATAGTTTGGAGTAAATCAGTTGCTCCATATTCCCCAACATTGTATTGCTTGATGAAGCTAGGAAAATACTGATTATATCGAGGAAGGTAAGCCCCGATTATCCTAAGCACCTTTCTTCTCTCTCACGGTCTCACCTGAAATGTGATGTTACAGGTCTGGATGTCGTCTGGATATTTCAGGAGATCGTACCGGCAGTAAGTGTGCGTGTGTAAATCGTTAATATTGACAACAGGATTGCCATGGCCGGGGAAACTCAGGTACTCTGCAATTACAAAAGTCCACCCACGTTAATTAAGGAAGTGGGTAGTACAGTGTTGGTAAATCTGGAGCAACTGATTCCTCTAAACTATTTCAGGCAACAATCTAATATTATAATTGTTAACCTGGTCTTGTATCCTGGCATATTCTGCATGGAGTAATCTAGACACTCAAATGTACCAAAAGTGTATTATCCCCTCCAGCTGAAAACACCATCACTGCACCAACTTAGTGCTTCGAAGGACAGGGGAAAGAATGGATTTTATTTATAGAAAGTAGGGATAACACATTAAGGACAGAAAAATAACCAGTTAAATGTTTAATCTAAGGAACACTCACACACTATATCTAATGTTTACTAAACAGTGCTCAGTGACTCACTAAGCTTCTTTCAGTTAAAAAAATATATATACATATGTATCTTAAAAATAATTCCATAAGAGGGTAATGCACTCTTGGTGTACATTGGAAAGTCTTGATTTCGCCACAGTACACCAGAAAACAGGACCAATTGCTTGGAATAGTTTGGAGGAATTAGTTGCTCCAGATATACATACATATGCCAGGCCTTCCTCTCCACGCTGGAGGTAGCCTCGTCACGTCGCACACCCTCCCAAACAAAATGCCCAAACATAGAACTCTCCCCCCACTCCCCTCCCCTGCACACACACACACTCCACATCCCAACCCCCCGATCCCTGTTGGAGGAGGGAGCCCCCCAACGCACAACCGCATCCAGATATACCAACACTGTACTACCCCCTTTATTATAATATAGAACTCCTTCTCACCTCCTTCCACCCTCTTGCCAGGTGAAAGTCTTTTCGCCATGATCACGGGATGTGAGGCAGTGGTAGCGAATTCCAGGCTGTTGAACGTCTGTATGTTTGGTGACCAGAGCTGTGAGCAAAGAACACTATTAATAGGATAATTTTTCTTGACCAGCATCATGATGTGAGTACTATATTAATTACATTATCATTTGGTATAGTGAAGTAAACTCATAATGGCAGACGAAAAGATCCTGAAGTCCATCTTTTCGATGGCCATTGTGGGTTTTCTTCACCTTGTCAACATTTACGACAGTGTGATTACCTCTCTGCTAATAATCATTAAGTATGCAGAGAATCAGCTGCTACTGATTTTGTTGCACTCAAATTTACTCATATTAAAACAGGGACCTACTGTATGTTTGTCTGATTTTTCTCACTTATGATAATAGATAGTGTACTTTGTTCTATATTTGTAAATGGTATAATCTAAATGGAATAATGATAAGTGGGGGAGAAAGTTAACTGAAAATTTTCAGGAAAAGAACAAAATGTTTTTGAAGGAAGTCGAGAGGATAAGGAAAGGGTCATCAGGGAGTGAGGAAAGGCTGAAAGCAGAGGATGGTACCATGCTGGTTGAGAAGAAGGCAGTTGAGAGGAGATGGACCGACTATTTTGAGGGATTACTGAATTTTGATGAGGATAGAGAAGCTGAGATTGTTTCGTTTGGAAGGGGAAATGGAGTAAACAGGTTGGAGGGATCAAATGAGGAGCCGATAAGAAAGAAGGAGGTGGAAGAGGCAGAGAGAGAGAGATGAAAATAGGGAAAGCTTCAGGTTTGGATGGATGCGCTGTAGAATGTCTGAAATATGGTGGAACAAGTATGATGGAGTGGTTGGTAAGGTGGTTGATAGTATGTTTAGACAGTGGTAAGGTTCCAATAGATTGGGAGAGTGCTTGTGTAGTACAGTCACGAGCATAAGTTTCTTTACCCCCATGGCGAGAATGAGGTCGAAGTTGTGGTTGGAGACGGGCCAGGCAAACGAACATTGGAAGTCAGTATCTAACGATGGCGTAAAATTTATTGTATTCAAGTGAACACCTCTAGTGACAAGAAGCATCATCAGAACATTATGAACTGGTCCATTTTTGTTCGTCTAGTCCATATCCAACCCCGACTTCGACCTAACTCTCGCCAGGGGGGTAAAGAAACTTATGCTCGTGACTGTACCTCTATATAAGAGAAAAGGGGATAAATACCAATGTACGAGTTTCAGGGGTAAAAGCCTGTTAAGTATAGGGAAGGTGCTGATAAAGAAAGTCAGAGAGGGTATGGAGGCGGTGATTGGTGAAGAACAAGGTGGCTTTAGGAGAGGAAAAGGTTGCGTGAACCAGATATTTGCAGTAAGGAAGTAGCATGGGCATTTATGGATCTCGAGAAAGCACATGACAGAATTGATAGAAATTGTTGTGGAAGGTTTTGCAGTTGTACGGGCTGGGGGAGAAATTATTAAGAGGGGTGAAAAGTTTCTACATGAAGAGTAGAGCGTATGTTAGAGTAGGAAATAACGTGAGTTAAGGTGGGAATTCGTCAAGGCTGTGTGATGTCACCATGGTTGTTTAATATTTATATGGACGGTGTGGTAAGAGAGGTAAATGCTAGGGTGATGGATGCGGGAGGAGTAGTTTGCTATGTAGTGGCAATGGTATCATAAATCAGCTTTTGCTGTCGGGCCTTGCTATGGATGCAAACATATCTGTACCCCTTGTAGTCCCACAAGGAGATGCGGTTGTGCTGTGGAGGTTGCTCCCTCCTCCATCAGGGATTAGGGGGTTGAGATACGGAGCGTATATCTGTAGGAGAGGGGGAAAGTTCTACGTTTGGGCATTTGTGTTTCGGAGGGTGTACAACGTGACCGGGCTAACTCCAGCGTGGAGATGAAGGCCTGGTTTTTGTAGGTGTAATCGGAAGGGACAGCTTCAAGGATGCTGATAAGTGCAATCAGTCGTACTCACGCACGCACACACACACACAATGTAAAGTAAAGTTCGACAGTATAAGTAAGTAGCGGAGAGGTTAGAAATAAGTCACTGATATTAGGTTGATCTCCAAAGCGGTCTAGATTATGGGTAGGGTGTTGAACTAGTTGCTCTACGAGTAGGTCGTTGAAGATAGAGAAGAGGGATCAGTGAAGGGAAATGAGAGCCAAAGGCAGTGATGAACACTGAATATCCTAAAATGGAGATTTCTGAGAAAGAAGAATGGGCTAGAATGTGTTCCACTTTTGAAATAAGATAGTCAAAGAATTTTGGATAGTAGAATTAGGGAAGAGATATATAACACAGATGTAATTACTTTGAGAGTAACAGGTAAGTTGAAGCCAGAGGGTTGAATATTCGAAAGAGTCAAGTTCGGGAACATGAGGGCAAGTGAGAGTAAGTGTACATACTCCGTACACAATATCCAATTCTTGCAAGAAATCATGGATGGAGACTGAATATGTAGAAGGAGACAGTGTATGAATTGTTATTAGTTGCTTCTGATATCTGACTTTCGGTGAGAAAGATATGGTTGAGGTTTAATAGAGGAGCGGAGGTGCTCAAAAAAAGATAATTTGTATGAAAGCCAATAATTTTGCATAAATCATATTATTAAGAGTGAAACAGAAAATAGTCAAGGGCATCGCAATTGGGCATCAAAGGTTGGTCCAGTCAGGGGGGAGTTAACCCTTAAACCGAGGGTGATGACATATTTCATCACGACCAGCAAGCGGTGGTGACTGCGGGTGATGACATACATTGTCAACACAATTATCAAATTTGCGCAGCTCCCAATCAGTTTAATTTTCTCGTGGTAGATAGCAGCGCTGCCTGGTCACCAAGCCACAAGTCCCCACCCTCTGTTGGTCCAATCCCACTCAGTCTAGCCTTACTTAGAACTGTAATTATATGCAATAATGACTGACCGTGCTATTATACAAGGTGAGCCTCTTGTAAACATTCTGTAGATGTCGCATCTCCATTCGTGCATCCTCCCAAGAAATCCTTAGTCTCAGGTTGGCCCTCACAGCAGCATTCATCAGGTCTACGTCAGCCGTCCTAATGTTGACATCAACTTGGAAGGGAAGGGGAATCTGTGGGGGTGAGGTGGATATGTATGTGGCGAGTGGATGGGCGGTGAAGCAGTCTATCTCGTCCCCTCCATCAGTGCAGTCATTTTCAGAGTTGCACACCTTTTCCAGAGGAACACACTGATTGTCCCGGCAGGTAAAGTGGTCAGGCGAACATTTGGTTAGCATCACTCCAGTTGGTGCTAACTGCAGGCCTGATTCAATATGCAGTTGGGTGCAGATATCATTTTCATCTTTCCAACTCAAAGGTCCTACTGGTAGTGATCTGGACTTTGTGCAGAGTAGTTTAACCTGGGTGCCCCAACGCTTTAGGCACCAGGTGTCATTGTGGTCCAAGGTGATGGTGTAAGGTCCAACTCCATGGAAGTATACTGAGCCACCACCAGGTTGTGATCCTGTGACAGACAAAGTCCAGGTAAGTGTACAGAAGCTGATCTTCATCCAGGCACTTCACTCTTAGATGAAACACAGGCTGAGTCTCTGTGATATACTCACCAAATGTGCAAATCTTATTCCCTAAGTCCAAAATCCAGTGCCCAGCATTTGTGATGTAAACACTCAGCGACCAATCTCTTTGATAGGATGGGCATATATATGAGTATCCATACCTGCTATATGCTGGGTGCCAAAATGGCGTTACACTTATCTGCATTCCATTTAGGTCTGAAAACTTTTGCATTGAACAGTTATAAAGTAGACCCATAAAGGCTAAATTCCCACCGTAACTGGCAGAATTGCAGAGGTTATTGTTTTTTCCAATATTTTTCTCATTTTTTCCACTTGTGTGGCGGCCTTTAGCATAAATGTGGCCAGAAACATACAAGTAGCATTCCATGACAATCTGTGGGAGAACAAGAGGAGTTTTTTATAAGAGGTAATATTACGAGTCCCACACAGATGTTCTCTGTATAACACCAGCCCTCCTGACTCATTGTGGGGCTTGAGGAAGGGAACTATATCATCCCACACCATCAAGGGCATCATCATTCCAGGGGAGAAATGACATTGTGACCAGGCTATCATCTGGTGCCCTACTAGGGCAGTATCCCACAGTGTAAGACTAGTAATATGACCGGTATAAGCCTGACCGCTACTGTATCCACCATCTACCTCATCTTGATCCTGTCCAAACACCATCACACCAGTGAAAGGCAACTGAAAGTTGTAATCTTAATGTTGCTGTCCATGCTCAGACATCCAAATAGTTATGCTGCCAGGCTGGCCTGATACACACACAGGGTACCAAACGAGGGGCAGTAGCAAGATGTTGAAGAAGTGCAAACTGGTTCCTTGTCGCAGTGCCAGGCCTGTAGACGCCACCACTGTGGGCACCAAGAGTCTTATGTTATTGATGGTGATTGCATTTCATTGTGATTTTATAGCATTAACAATTTACTTTACATAACCCATACTCTATTAGTGTCCTTCAAGCCATATTTGTCACTGGCACATCACTGATAAGAGTACGGTATATATTTTGAGTAAAACCACTGCTAAATGGCTAAATTCTAAGTTAAAACATAGCCACTGGACCAGGAAGTTGTATGGGCACTTTCACAGAATAGTTACGTCCATGCAATTACAAATGTCCACACAAACATATTGGGTCAACCCTTGAAAGATTGGTGACGTAAATTTACATAGGCAGTACGAAGAACGAAGAGACGGGTTCCGTAAATTGACGCACTTAATAGTTCAAATCTTGCTTGTGTACACCCGAACTCCAATTACGTTTCTTACATGTGTATTGTTCTACCTGCTACCATTCCCTACCGACATCCATGCTACCAAACCCTTAATTACCACACGTCCAGTGATAATACACACAGTTTTACCATGACCGTGCTTCATCCTCTACTAGGCCTGTTTTGTAAGGGTTCAAAGAAAACCAACGCAGTATAAAGAGAAAAGTAGTAAACAGCATTTGCTACATAGCTTTAATAAAAAGAAATATGATTGATTAAATTACATAAAAATGCTTACAGCTCTCCAATACTGTGATAACAGAAAAGTTTTTTAATGCTATCACCAAAGTGGGAGTTTGTGTGGCAGTGGCTGATCGTTCCTGCACCTTGGTCAAGGAGGTTACTCCTGTTGAAAAGCATAGTGAAGGTAAGGAAGTAGTGAGGCGAACATCGGCACTAATACAACAAGAATGGCTTCTCAAAGAGTTCTGGTGGTCAGGGGAAGCCTCTCAGACCTATAGAAGGGAAGGTAGGAGCATATTTGCACAGGCTGATAGCACACTCATGGCAAAACTAGATTTATCACTCACTATACCAATTGTTATCTTGGCACTCATCAGTCCACTATTATAGGAAGTTTTTCTTGTAGCCGGATGTTTGAATTATGTGACCATTCATGAATTTATTGTGCCGTGTAAACATAACCCTGGTGTGACAAGGTCCAAACAGTGTTCTAGCTCCAGTGGCTATGGGGTTACCAAGAATCACATATTATTTACGACACACATTCGCCATTGACAGTACTCAGAAGAGGCTGATGGCAAGTACACCCTACATATTTGTGCTCATAGTGTATGGATGGTATTTATATATTTACTTATTGCTCAGTGGTAGCACATGTAAAGCAGTTTGTGCAGTACTTCGTTCTTGGCGTATCACACAACCACTATCATACCAACACCAGTATTGTCACGCCACATGGCACACACACCATCATACCAACTCTCTCACACCATCATTGTCACTTTAACAATACCGGGGTATCTCACGATCTCTCACACTCACCATAACTGTCACATAACGCACCATGACTGTCACACAATGCTGTCATGCACACCACCACATTCATAATTATTTACAGACATATATTTCACACACACCAACTCGTGACAACCAGCACACACACACTTCGTATGACACAGGTTACAGGGATTGGATGAATAGATGATGTCAGGCGGTTGTCCCTGATCAGTAGCTCTTGGCTTTGACTTGCTGCCAGGTCTGTGGGTGTCGAAACTTTGGATTGTGGGAGTACAGTTTCCTTCACTTCCACATTCATCACTCAAGCTTTGTCAATGTGTGTGCTGTACGGAGGCTTGAGTAATTGATTGAATGATTGATTTTGACATTTTCTGGCAGCATTGTAAAGATGTGGGAAGCAGTAATGCAGGACTACCTGATGTGTCAGTGATATAATCCTATTTTAAAACCATCTTCACACTGTTTTACCACAACATTGTAGTGGTAAGGAAAAATCTAGGTATTGTTTATGTTATGAGTTCTATGCACTCTTACTGCAAATCACATAATGGTCGGTTAATGAGGCAGCAGCTACATAATTATATAGTTGCAGACACATACAAAGGAATACAAAGGAATACAAAGGAAGTACAGGCAACAGGAGGTCCATAGTGACCTTTAACTAGGTTACCTGTTTAACTATGCTAATCTAGACTATGTGTTGAAGGAAAGGATAGCAAAGGACAAGGCTCCTCCCCACCCACCACTCCAACCGGATATACCGGTTGGAAAAACAGATAGAAAATAACACCTTGCTTGTTATAAAGAACGCACAAGGAAATTTTATAGGCATGTAGGGAAAGAGACACTTCAAACGGGCTCTTTACCAAGCATAGAATAGGACGCGCCTTTACACACAACGTCTCATCCTACCCTGTGCTAAATGAGAGGCCTCGTTTCTGGTGTGCCTGTTTCTTTTGTCTGCAACTGTACCTCGGACAGGTACAACTAGTTGGACACATGAATGGGTGGTACAGCCCAAGTGAAAGATGGTCAATTTCTCCTAATATCAAGTTCCTTAGTGCCAAATAAGAGACATCAGGGGCAGAAGTCAGTATTGAGGATGGTAATAAAAAGCAGGTACATGATAATATACACTGGTTACTCAAATGGGACAAGTATCTTTCACCTGGGTTGTACCATCCATTCATGTGTCCAACTGTACCATCGTAATGAATGGTCAGTGTAGGTCAGCAATGAGCAATGTATCGTGGGGTTATTATGTCATGTACTGTATCGCAGGATTAATGATAATCACTGTACAGACACGAGCCATAATAAGTGTCCAGGCCTTGTTGAGGTTTCTACTCATCTGACAAACCAGTGATCCAATTACAATGCTTATTCTGTCTCGTACAGTTGGGGAACAAAGTATCTGGACACCGTTGACGTGTTCTGGTAACAATGTCAATGATAAACACGTTAGAAGTAGGCAAAATGTATTCATTACTACATAATGATAACTGATATTGGGTGACGTCGACCAACCACAGACAGTGAAATAAAAGTTATCCTTCAATTCATAAATACTTTCTCTCATTGATGTGTTTACTTTTGGGGATGTTGCCAGAAGCCGCCAACAGTGTTCACATACATTATTCCCCAACTGTACATGATGGAGGTCGTTTAATATTCCATCAGGTTATTTGAAGCACACCTGGATACTATAATGATGGCTTGAGTCACGAACACTAATGAGTATACAGTTATGGTTGAAGCTGTGAGCAGTAAAAATTCACCAACGAACTAATTCCAATGAAAATTTTATTGTTTATGTATTTACTGTCTCTAGACATTCGAAGCACACCTGAATATTTTAGTAGTACTCATGACTGTACAGTTACCCAAGAAAAGACTGCAACCAAATTTGCTGGTGTGTGGTAATGTCTGGCAGCTGCTCCAAAGTAAACATTCGTATTTTATCAATGGATCACTCAGAACCCACAACCTTTGTATGGATGGATGTTATTGGCTTCAGCTAATTACATTCATCCTTACAACGGTTATATGTTCTGAGTGATCCATTGATAAAATATGAGTGTTTACTTTGAAGCACCTGCCAGACATTACCCCACACCAGCAAATTTGGTTGCAGTCTTTTCTTGGGCAACTGTACATGAGTAAAACGTCTAGACTTTAGAGTTTGAGAACGTCACTGTGTTGCTGGGATATGCTCCGCTACCATCAAGCCTCATAACTTACCATATGCTCTTCCCACCACGTATGATATTGGAATATGTGTAGTATTCTGTGACGATGGCATTATTTTTTGTCAATAATAAATCATCCCATCCTCCTCCAAGGACTTAGGTTAGTCTATAATCCACTTAGGTTAGTCTATAATCCACTTACTCTAGTCTATAATCCACTTAGGTTAGTCTATAATCCACTTAGGTTAGTCTATAATCCACTTAGGATAGTCTATAATCCACTTAGTCTATAATACACTTAGGTTAGTCTATAATCCACTTAGGTTAGTCTTTAATCCACTTAGTCTATAATCCACTTAGGTTAGTCTATAATCCACTTATTTCATCAGCACTTCTGGTAGATATATTTTGCTGAAAAGTCTCTCATAGTGCTTCCTGCTTCACCTGATGTGTTTTGTTAACCACTACTACTAGCATACTTACAACAATCTCTCTCTCTCTCTCTCTCTCTCTCTCTCTCTCTCTCTCTCTCTCTCTCTCTCTGTGCAATGTAACTCACAGATGTTTAAATAATTTCCATTATCATCGATGGCGTAACTGACCAAACTGTTCTTGTCATAGAAGGTGATGGCCTGCAATCAAAACAATATCAGATTAATATTAACCCTCAAAGCACGGGCATTCTCGAGTGTGGCCACTCTCTCGCCTTGCGGTTACAACGTAAACAACACATTTGGCAGCTAATAGCTTGTAAACCATTTAAACTACATAAATAAATGATACACGATTTTGAAGTACAAACCT
The DNA here is from genome assembly GCA_033782935.1 of Petrolisthes cinctipes. Taxonomy (NCBI): domain Eukaryota; kingdom Metazoa; phylum Arthropoda; class Malacostraca; order Decapoda; family Porcellanidae; genus Petrolisthes; species Petrolisthes cinctipes. Next base: position 978,441 of record JAWQEG010000010.1, read on the forward strand.
TCAGCTGTCTTATGATGTACTTGTGAAGACTAAATGGACATCTGTAAGATGGGTAGCCAGCTCAAAATGACGATAATTCAAAATTCTGTTTACACTCTCCTTACAATTCTAAGTACGTTTTCATGCTCTGATTTCATCATAAAATGTGTCAGAATCACATTTTCCAACACAACAATTTGAAATATAACCTCACTGTCATTTTTACATACATATATGGTACTTAGCGCAAAAGCGGAGCGCTGAAAAAACATCCTCGCATTTTATTATTTATTTTTACTTGTTCCTACACTGGACATAGGCTTTATAAAGCCCAACATTGTGGCCCGGATCAATTACTGCTCACACACACACACGTCACGACTTCCGAACTAGCACCCAGCCACATGCTAACAGGTATTCCTGCACTGGCTGCCAGTTGCTGGTGTGACTCGGGGGAGTTCCTAGGCACACACACCCTCTATTGTGAGCCTAATCAAGCATGGCAAGGGGTGCGTAAATTTAAAAACTGTGCAGTCGATTTATGTCGTCACCTGTAGTTACCCACGCTTGTTGAGGGTGTCGACTTATGTGTAAGTTATGTCATCACCCACAGTTTAGGGGTTAAGGAGGTAATACACTTGTGGTACAGTCGGCCCCAGGAATTCGTATACACCACTGTGACATTAAGGGCTCGTAACAACTAGAAAATTTAGTACATTTAATTTCTAACATCAAACTCTTCTAATAAAGTTATATGGCTAATACTTGAATCAATCAGCAGAAAAATCCCAATAGTAGGTGCAAAATATAGACCCCTTTTAACTTATGCTCTGTGTACGAATTCCTGAGGCCGACTGTACGTTAGAGTACTTTGATTAATCCAAAGTAGAGCAGGAAACAGGCGCAGATTAATACAAATAATGGTGACCTGTTTCTTGGACTAGTTTAGAGGAATCTATTGCTCCAGATTTACTACCAACACTGTACTACCCCTGAACTCCTATAAGCTTGGGTGATCCATCCTACTGAAGATTAATTTGAGGATGAAAAAAGACCTCTTTTGTCCATAAATATTTACCGTCCGCATTAACAGGTAAGGTAATAGTTTCGGTCACGTCTGCCCGTCCATTTGTCTGTTTATCTTTCTGTTAATGGCTCTAGCGACCTGAATAATTGAATAAGGACCTTCATTTTTGGTGTGGAAATCGGTAAGGGGTTTATCTCAGCCAGGTTCGAACAGCAGCGAAATTTAACCTACATGGCCAAAATCAGTCATATACATTAATTATCAAGTTAATTATACATGTATTTGAATACTGTGGAACAATGTAAGATGGATTTTTGCTATTTTGACTCCATATCTGGCCTTAACCCTTAAACTGCGGGTGACAACAAATGTCATCAACTCAATTTTCAAATTTGCACAGCTCCCAACCAGATTAATTTTCTCACAGTTGATAACAGACTTGGCTGGTTATAAAACCACAAATCCCGGCCCTCTCTTGGTCCAACCCCACTTAGTCTAGCTAATGCACTAAGAGTGTTAGGACGTAATTTTTGTCAAAGGAATGTAAAAGTGTACAGTACTTTTGAGCTAGCTAGCTACCCATCCTACAGATATCTATATAGTCTTCACACGTACATTAGGAGACAGCTAAAGGCTTGTACGTCAACATCATGTATCGTTTAGTCATATAGGGTTATTGGTTTGTAAGCTACTAGCCGCCAAAGGTTTGTTTACGTTTTGTAAAACATACCCTCTCTGGAGAGCGGACATGCATGAAGAGTCATTTTTGGTGAAAAAAAAAAGGTTATCAATAATTTGTTTTTCCTGTTTTAATGTTATATTATTATTTTTTAAGTACACCACAGCTTGACAACTTGACTATCTTGATCCTAATACTATTCTTTAGGTCAAATGGCAAGGTAATATTAAATGTAGAAAGGTAGAAGACAAAAGTTTAATTTTATTCTATGTCTCTGACTGATGTTATTTATTACGTAAGAAGTGGGCGGTATGTTACGGACATTGGTCGGAATCGATTTCTACTCGTTATACTATAATTGCAATGTTACGTAGGCAGCAAGGCAGCCATTACTCATACTTACCTTAAACCAGAGGCAGAGTGTAAAATACGACGTATTCAGAGCTGGATTGGGACCAAACACCTCCTCCTGCCCTAGACGTAAAACCAGTCTTGTATGGTTGTCTCTTATGCTGTCATGAGCCAAAATGTACACCACACTCCCTTCTGTTGTACCATCGTCATACCCATCTGGTTGCAAAGATATGTTCTTCAGGTTATAATAAATCACTGGGAGGTAATATCTATCTATTGCCATACGCCTTAATTCCCGAAGGAGTGGCCATAAATGAATCACCTCCATGAACCCCTGTTCCCCGTTAAGTTGTGTCCCTCCTCCCACCCTCACATACCTCTCACCTCCATCCCTCCACCTCACTCTCGGTCTGCCCCTCCCCCTCCGTCCCTCCACCTCACTCTCCCTCACATACCTCTCACCTCTATCCCTCCACCTCACTCTCGGTCTGCCCCTCCCCCTCCGTCCCTCCACCTCACTCTCGGTCTGTCCCTCCCATGGAGGTAGAATAGGAGGAGGCGGTGCGCGGCCAGAAAAGTGAAGTCAGGTCCACCATATTGGTATTGGCAAGAAGCTCACCAGCCGTTCCTTAATTATTATTAATCTCTCCCTGACCTGTGTCACCCGAAAGGTGAAAAATTCCTACACTCTGCAGACAATGAAATACATTGTCACTAAACATGTTCGGTGAACACTACCACTATCTTCAGTGGTCAGGACAGTGAAGAAATAACATATTATACAGTTAAGCAGTTCCTTTTTATGCAGTTATCAACGTATGTCATGTGTATGTCTATGCGTGTGTGTGCGTGCGCATGCTTGTGTATGTGTGTGTACAATTTGGGTGTGGTAAAATATGTTCACGTGTAAGGGAGGATCACAAAACAACTTAATAAACAGCTGTGTTTGTGTGTTACTTAGGGAGGCACCCATTTATCAATTAGGAAGTTCATTAAGGGATTAAGTTTGCGAGACCCATCACTAAGGTTGAAAATGTCATGGTTTTGAGTACTATTATTTTTTTTATTATTATTATTTTTTTTTTATATATCTTTCGACACTGGACATAGGCTTCATCAAGCCCGTTACCGTGGCCCAGGTCAACTGCTACTCACACACACACGTCACGACTTCCGAACTGGTACCCAGCCACAGAGGGAGGGAAGTGAGGGTAATTCCCAAATACTGCAGCTGTTATGGTACCAGCAAGGGTGTTTTACGACGTTCGGCGGCCTTATAGTTAGTGCCTGAAACTCAAATCGGAAGAGTAAATATTCTCAGGCCCTCACCTGAGAGGATCGATCTCCCGACCTCTAGGTTACAAGTCCAGAACACTAACCACTCGGCCACCTCCCCTAAATATGTATATTTATATATATACAACAATAATTCAATTATATTTCTTTTTCCGACTTCATGACATTTATAGTATAAGAGTTAGCTTCCTTCCCAGTGTAACTATAATTGGCATTACATGCATCATTAAATACTGCATTATTCACTTTGCTTCCCTAGTTAGGATAATCGGTTACTTGGCCATGTCAATTATTCGAGGCAACTGCATACCATTGGATTGGGTTCCAATTTTAAGTGTGTTAGAAATATTAAAAATAATATTGCTCTTCAGGTAATCAATGACTCTGGTTCTGAAAAGTAGGATATTAGCTGATTCTGTTAATAAAGAGCCAGAGGAATACATGTATATTCCAAGTCAGTCTCACCTCCCAAAGTGTACAAATAAGATAGTTGCATATATAGCAGTATTTGTTGTATATAAATTAATGAAGTCCTTGCACTGTGAACCATACATTGTTGCCCTAAACTCAGACAAGACTGATAAACAAATTCTTTCCTTGGTAAAGCTTGAGGACAGAGTAAACTTGGTGTATCCATCTGATGATGTAATTGATATATGTATTACATCAGAAAAACTGTTCAGGGAAAGAGGGTCCAGCACCACTTTGGAGAGGGTAGATTGTAGCAAAATAATAATTTCAGTGCTAACAAATTATGCCCACAAATAGATATTTCCTACTTTAGCTAGCTACATGTATGACTGAACATCACTTGCATTAGTTAATTAAGGCAGTTGCTGAAGCATATTTGCAAGTGAAATATGCATATAAGGCCAAACAAATTACTAAGAAGTTGGCATCCAAAGTGAAAGTAAAGAGTCGACAGATATATACAAAATTTATACATTTCAGTGGCCAGTAAGGTATACAGTATAATTATACTATAATAGGTCAGTAATTTATAATTTTCTATTTATATTATTGAAAATATTGATAAATGTGTGAATTGTATGTTATTAAAGAATACGAAGTACATGTCATAATTAAAAATGAACAAACATCGTGAGTAATCTGGCTAACCTTGTGGGTACTATGATTGTGAGTTAGTGCAATATGCTGATGACACTCAATTCATACATTCGGGCAAAGTAGATAATATGCCTAATTGAATTAGAAGAGCTGAAAACACTCTAACGAAAGCAAAAAAATATTTCCTTAAAAACGGCTTAATGCTCAATGTAAATAAAACACAATGTATATTTATTGGATCTCATCAGCATATTTCACGGATCCCAAGCGACACTATCATTATGTTTGATAATGCATCCATCCCACCAAGTAACAGTGTAAAAAACCTAGGACTACACATGGACCGATTTATGTTATTTAACATACATATCGATGAAATCACAAAAAAAGTTATGGGCACACTTATCTCCTTGACTCGCATACTTAACAAAAGACACCCGGGTTTTAGTAGTACAAGCACTTGTCCTTAGTATCATAAATTATTGTATGATAATTTGGGGTCCTACTACTAAAGAACAAATCCAACGAGTACAAAGGCTCCAGAATTTTGCAGCAAAAGTAGCAATAGGTGGTGCTCGAAAGTTCGACCATGTTACTCCAATAATTAATGAGCTAGGATGGTTAAACATTGAACAAAAATGTATTTTTGAATTATGTAACATGGTCTTCAACTCCCAACTCTCCCAACTGTGAGTGCTGTTCACAGTGTAAACACTAGACAGCAAGCTAACCTACATATAATAAAATGTAACAATAATATAGGTTCCAAATATTTCATCATAAGATGACCAAAAGCCTGGAATAATTTACCTCAATTTCTGAAGGATAAGCAGACTCTAGCCACTTTTAAGAAAGAGCTACATACCTATATTCTCCAGTATAATTGCATCTAATTTTATCTTTTGTTTTTAACTCGTATAAATGTATATACTGTATGTAAAGAATAACCATTGTATTATTGGAAATAAAATTCTGATTCTGATTCTGATTCTGCCAACACTAGGCGTTGGTTGCCGAGCAGCTGACTGGCTCCACTCCACTCAGACTCAACTGAACGCCCGGGCCGCATATTCCGAAACTGTTGTTAATTTCGGCCCTATCTAAATTATCAGCCAATCAGGCGCCTTTCTCTCGTCATGACGTCACCTCCGATTGACCAATCACACTCTTCCAAAGGTATGACGTCATTGCGTCGTTCACTCCAACGTATGCGATTACACCAATTATTATTATTGTGCATAATAATACTAATAATGATTATTATAATACGTTATTATTATTATGCATAAATATCAGCCAAAGAAGTGCACTCTGGAGCATAAGGTCTGATCCAGTTTTTATGCGTTATTGCCGCCATGACGCATCTGCTGCATGCGCCACAATCGCCAGAGTTGCCAATTTAGCGCTTTTGGAGCTAGATTCGGCACTTTATAGAACAATATAGCTCTTACAATTTGGCTTTAGTGCCATTTGGCAGCTGCTTTTCTGTGTTTTTGTTGCGCATTTCTTGGTGGTTTTAATTATTTCAGAATCCTGACATAATAAAGAGTAATAAGTAAATAACAATCAGAAGGTTTTGTGGGACATTTATCAAAAATAGCGCCTTTTTAGCGCTTTTTGGGAGTAAGTTTAGCGCCTTAAGAAATTTCCAGTTGGCAAATCAAGACCAGTTTATTTATACTACTATATACTACTATACTATACTATACTACTGTACTACTATACAGGTGTATTATATCAATAAAGTTGGTGTGCATATCACTTTGTAACCTACAACTAAAGTATAGTACCAATTAGAATAATAGCCAGGTTGACCCTTTACGATATACAAGAATATAAATGGAAAGCTGTTAAGCAATATTTCAGTGCAAATTGCCAGGAGATTGAATAACCCCACAAAGATAAAGGACCTCGATGCTCCATGATGTTGGGTATAATATTTTCAGTCTTATCTACAATCAAAATCATCCCACCATTATTTCACGAAATAAATGAGGTACAGTAACGAGCACTAATAACTAATTAGGTGTGCTTGGAATACCTAGAGACCGTAAATAAATGCACAATAAGATCTCCATTGGAATTACAGTACTTCGTTGGTGAATTGGACTGTTCAAAGCTTCAACCAAAGCTGTATACCTTAGTGCTCATGACTGTATAATGGAAAAAATGACAGCTGTCGTAAAGGAGTGCAATGTTTTTATATATATATTTTTTTTTTCACGATGATAAGCGCGAGTCATTAGTCAATCGGAATATGACGTCATGACACAAGAGCAGCTCGTGAGTCTTGAGAGGCTGATATTTCAGATAGTAACTTTTTTCACTTCAACTTAATTTTTAGTTCATTTTTTATTAGACTGACACATTTTTTACTATAATGTTAATCCTCTACCATTATTCCGTTTGTATTCAAAGAACCAAGTAAATATTTACTGAAATTAATGAGGTATAAAGAAATAAATGACCACTTCTACCGTGAAAAAGTGCAATGTCTTATATCAATAAAAGCAAGCTATGACGTCATACCTTTCGGAGTGTGATTGGTTAATCGGAGGTGACGTCATGACGAGAGAAAGGCGCCTGATTGGCTGATATTTTAGATGGTGCCGAAATTAACAACAGTTTCGGAATATGCGCCCGGGCCGTCTCCTTCTATTCTATACCTCCATGGTCCCTCCACCTCACTCTCCCTCACATACATCTCAACTCCATCCCTCCACCTCACTCTTGTACACTCTCTTAACCAACCTCTCGCTTCTTATAGGTTATATACTTTTGGCAATTGGAGCGCCTGGATTCCTCAAAGTATATTGACAGGAATTAGGACCAAATTAGCAAAAATAATGGTGATCCGTTGCTTTGAATAGTTGAGAAGAATCGCTTGCTCCAGATCTACCAACATTGTACTATCTCCTTGATGCTAACTTGCTTAAAAAAAAAATCACTGTTTTTACTGTTTCAGATTTCCAAAGAAGCATAAATCCAAATGCAAATATGAAATAAAATCATATCCAAAATATATGGATTTTTTATATAAACACACACACACACACACACACACACACACACACACACACACACATACAATTCACCTACCCAGTGAAATCGTATCAAAATTATATGGACTTTTTTTTTATAAACACACACACACACACACACACACGCACGCACATACTTACAATTCACCTACATACTGAAGTCGTATCAAAATTATATGTATTAATTTCACACACACACACACAGACACACACATACATACAATTCACCTACATACTGAAGTCGTATCCAAATTATATGGATTAATTTCACACACACATACACACACAATCTACCTATCCTGCACACTGAAACCGTATCCAAAATATAAGGATTGATTACTCACACACACACATGTTCTTTTTGAATGTACCAATGAGGAACTTGTAAGGCTAAGGGATAGATATATAAAAAGATACTACACACTTAGGCCAGCACACTTCAAGTATGTTGCGTTAATGCAAAGTACTAGTGTAAATATTCTCAAGAATTTGTCATTATTTATGAGATTAATTTCAAATATGTTCAGATGAGTTACAAGTGTATATGGCTTTTTGGCTACCTGTACTGTACAGTACTGTTTTGTTATTTTTGTTTTGTTTCTGTTTGTCACTTGGGTATGGAAACTGTTGAATGCCTTTTTCCTAGTTTTGTGTTAATATAATCTTATATTGGCTATTGTTATTTGAAATGTTATGTCAAACTGATTGATTTTTGTCGGAGCTGTGCTCCATACTTTATATTATAAAGTCTGAGCGAATCAATAAATTCTATTCTATTCTATTCTATTCACACACTACACCCACACACACACACATACCTGGAGTAGCAGCGAAAGTAAGGGTGGCAGTAAGAGCAGCACACAGGATTGCTATGAGGGGCCTCATTTTCCCAACACCTGTAACACCTGTAGCACAAATTATAAAGCCTGTAACACCCGTAGCACAAATTATAAAGCCTGTAACACCTGTAGCACAAATTGTAAAGCCTGTAACACCTGTAGGACAATTTATAAAGCCTGTAACACCCGTAGCACAAATTATAAAGCCTGTAACACCCGTAGCACAAATTGTAAAGCCTGTAACACCCGTAGCACAATTTATAAAGCCTGTAACACCTGTAGCACAAATTGTAAAGCCTGTAACACCTTTAGCACAAATTATAAAGCCTGTAACACCCGTAGCACAAATTATAAAGCCTGTAACACCTGTAGCACAAATTATAAAGCCTGTAACACCTGTAGCACAAATTGTAAAGCCTGTAACACCTGTAGCACAAATTGTAAAGCCTGTAACACCTGTAGCACAAATTATAAAGCCTGTAACACCCGTAGCACAAATTATAAAGCCTGTAACACCGGCACGCTCAGTTTTTCATTTACACAACTGGTCAACTCTGAACACACACACACACACACACACAACTCCTTAATACAAGAGTTAACTGGTACTCTCAGTTATTCATTTACACAACTGGTCAACTCTGGACACACACACACACACAGCTCCTTAGATTAAATGCAAGAGTTAACTGGTGCGCTCAGTTTTTCATTTACACAACTCGTCAACTCTGGACATACACACACACACACAGCTCCTTAAATTAAATGCAAGAGTTAACCGGTATTCTCAGCCTTTGTACCGGTTAAACTACATATTCACACTAAGGATCTGTATCACTTTATCACATGTAATCCTGTATGTAAGTACACATAGAAACTAGCTAGTTCATATGTGTACACTCGCAATCCAAAATATGTATCCAGGCTTGCTTCGAATAGCCTGATCGAGTGTTAATTAAGTGAGCTCAAGCAATTATGAAACAGGATAAGGGTTGTAATTGGTTCATTAGTATGTCAAATGATTCGGAACTTCAACAAGACCTGGATACAAATTTTGGATTGCGAGTGTACTTTGATACAGGAATACATGTGTTAATGAGATATAGATTCTGAGTATAAATATGTAGTCCAATCGATACATCTTTCATATTTACAATTGGTCAGCTCTGGAACACTCTCTACTTTCATCTATCGTTTCCCCTTACTACTATGAATTATGCTCCTTCAAATATAAAGTAACGTATCTAATTAGGCATCTGGAACTAAATTGGACATGTTTTTTAACCTCTTTCATATATTTTCTTTTATATACGAGGTCAATAAGCGGGCTCTCGGCCTTTAGTTCTCATTTTTCTCAATAGGAAACAAATCCTATAATGCCTTTGACACTTGTAATTTAATATACAACACCTATTCTACAACTCTTGTGGCACTTGCATCGTTTGTATCTCCTGTTTTTTTTTTTTTTTTTTTTTTATATGTTCCAACACTGGACATAGGCTTCATCAAGCCCGTTACCGTGGCCCAGGTCAACTGCTGCTCACACACACACGTCACGACTTCCGAACTGGTACCCAGCCACAGAGGGAGGGAAGTGAGGGTTATTCCCAAATACTGCACTAACCCTATTCAAACCACCTTTTTTCTGTCCTAACACTACTCTAACCCCCTCTTTTCTGTCCTAACCATACTCAAACCCCCTCTTTTCTGTCCTAACATTACTCTAACCCCCCTCTTTTCTGCCCTAACACTACTCTAACCCCCTCTTTTCTGCCCTAACCCTATTCAAACCCCCCTGTTTTCTGTCCTAACACTATTCTAACCCCTCTTTTCTGCCCTAACCATATTCAAACCCCCCTCTTTTCTGTCCTAACACTATTCTAACCCCTCTTTTCTGCCCTAACCCTATTCAAACCCTCCTCTTTTCTGTCCTAACACTACTTTAACCCCCTCTTTTTTGCCCTAACCCTACTCAAACCCCTCTCTTTTCTGCCCTAACCCTACTCTAACCACCTCTTTTCTGTCCTAACCCTACTCTAACCCCCTCATTTCTCCCTTTCTCTCCCAACAAAACACCCTCTTTCCAGCTCTTCCCCTTCCAACTCAACCTCCTCATCACCCTAACCTAACCCTAACCCCCTCTTTTTTTCACTTCCCAACTCAACCCCTTCCCCTCCTCTTCTTGACTCTACTCTAACCTCCTTTGTTCAACCCTTACCCTACATTAATTACCCTCTCTTTTCCTTTCCCCCAACTCCCTCCCCTCTCTTCTCTTCCTCGCCCTTCCCTCGTCTCTGTTATTCTCCCCTACACTTTTATAACTCACCCCCTTCCTCTCCTTTACTCACACCCACTCAGCACCAATCATTTGCTCACACAATACACTCATAATGCGGCGGTCATTAATTAACAGAGCCAATCGCCCAGGCCTCCCCTTATAAATTATATCCTTCACACTCACTCCCTTCAGTCACGTTGAACTTCCCTAAAGAGACTGTTGTACTGTAGAGGTATACAGGGAAGGACTGAGGTGGGTACAGTTATATAGTCTTTTTACCTCTTAAAAGGCCACTATGGGTCTCCTATTGCCTGTACTTCCTTTGTATAACACCCTTGCTTATAACAAGCAAGGTGTTATTTTCTATCTGTTTTTCCAACCGGTTTATATATCCAGTGGGAGTGGTGGGTGGGGAGGAGCCTTGTCCTTTGCCATCCTTTCCTTCAACACGTAGTTTTGATTAGCATAGTTAAAGAGGCAACCTAGTAAAAGGCCACTATGGACCTCCTGTTACCTGTACTTCCTTTGTATTCTTTTGTAAGTGGAAATGCCATAGTTCATCAAATTATCATTTATGGGAGACCTACCTTTTGGAAAATTGGAGGGCTAATAATTCCTCCAAACTATGTAGGGAAACAGATCCTCTATTAGTAACATTGATGTGATTTGTTCCCTAGCATTGTGTACAGGAATATGTAGCCCTTTAACATAACAAATACAGGTTCTCTCCTCAGTACCCGTTTTGATTTTTTTATAAGGGTGGGGAGAAAAGGGAAGCAGAGAGTAAATACAGAGTACTCAGTGAAATGGATCACGCTTACAATCACTCCCCCTTTCAAACCCATTTCTGCACAACCGAGACTGAGAGCCGATTCCACAGTGGTATTTGTTTGTTAGCTTCCCAACCAACCACACTTGTAAGGCTTCATTATCTTATGGTTGATTCTACACTGGTATTTGTTTGTTAGCTTCCCAACCAACCACACTTGTAAGGCTTCATTATTTTGCAAAATCTGAGTATTCACATTCACAAAATTTATCAACCAGTTAGATAACGATGATCACTGTATAGTTTACTCACCAAATTAGCTAAATAATTCACCCAGAAGTCATTAACACGGCTAACATTCTTTCGTTTGCGTGTATTCAAACCAATACCAACCACTGTGGAATCGACCCTGAGTAGTGAAAGTAAACGAAGTTGTGTTATGTTTATAGCTATGAGTACAGACGAACACTGAGGTCTACAAAGTATGCTCAAATTAAAATTAGATCAAACTGTTCTATATATGCACAATACAAATGTCTTGAAGGTGTTTTCAGTTGTTTGATTATAACAAGAAACTCATTTTATAACATGTACTGTAATTGGTGTAACTCGATTCGATCTGGATGGAAAGACAATATGGTTCAACTGCAGCATAAAAAAATAATACCATGAAGGGATAATATACCTTTGGTACAGATGCGGACACATGAAACAGACACACCTGAAACGGAGGCCCCCCAGTGAACATAGGATAGGATGAGAAGTTGTGTGTAGAGGCGACGAGTCCTATTCTATGCTTGATAAGGGGCTCCGTCTAAAGTGTGTCTGTTTCGTGTGTCCACAACTGTACTGTACACTCGCAATCCAAAATATGTATCCAGGCTTGCTTCGAATAGTGTGATCGATTATTAAGCAAGCTCAAGCAAATATGAAGCAGGATAAGCGTTGTAATTGGTTCACTAGTATGTCAAATGATTCGAAACTTCAACAAGACCTGGAAATAAATTTTGGATTGCGAGTGTACATTAGAGAGCCTTAATTTCTGCAAGGTCTGCCAGGAAACCGGACCAGATGAACAAATTATAATGGTGGTCTGTTGCTTAGAAAAGTATAGAGGGATCAGTTGCTCCAGAGTTACCACCACCACCACCACCACTGTACTGTACTACCGTGGAAGTTTACTAATTTTAGACACATGAATTTACAGACCAAGGAAGGCTAAAGTTTTATCTCTGTATGTCGTTAAAAGGGGAATTACAGTGTTGATAAATCTGGGCCAACTGATTCCTTCAAACTCTTCCTGGCAACAGTCCAACAATATCTTCGTTAATTAATCTAGTCCTGTTTTCTTTCATAATTTGGGGAAATCATGGCACTCACTCTGATCTAACTAGAGTGTATTACCTCCTTTATGAATTTCGTCAGGCAATTGTACACGCCTTCAAAAGTCTACTCTATTACATGTTGTTTTGTACAGCCACAATCACATAACCACCGACTATTTCCTTCCATCGTGTAAATTGATCAGTATCATATCAAAATATAAACATACAACAACACCTTACGTCAACTCAACCCCCTCAATTATTACTATGAGGTGCTGCAAAATCATACACGTGTTGTTCTTTATTACCAAGATATTTACTACGATGGAAGGAAAGTCTCGGTGGATATTTGATTGTGGCTGTACTTTATCATGAGCCTAATTTATTCTGGCATACTGCAGTAAATGCATCCTGTTAGTTCCAGAACCTCGGTAAATTTGTACTGAAATACTGTTCATGGACTGTCAATCCTGATGGGGCCATATTCCTAGACATAAATGATTGATTAATTAATTGATATTAGGCGCCACAATAGCGAGGTCATATAGCGGCAGGAGGTGATAGAAAGGTGAGAGAGGAAGCAGGAAAAAATAGAAAGAAAGGTGGGATAGTTGAAGAAATGAAGGAGGTTGCTGGGGCCGAAGGGGAACCAAAACCCTTGGAGTATTGCACACATCACTACGGGAAATACCCACATCTTTACTATAAATGGCAATCTGTTTGTCCTCTTATAACTCGAAAACGGTTACACCTACATCCAAAACCCATATATATTCTGAATCACTATCACCAGGCACAGGTTTTGGTATGACGTAACATGACGTAACTCGACGTCAAAATTACGTCATCTACTGTCAATCCGCTAAAATAACCCGGTTTCACTCCCAAAACTATATATTCTGATTCAGCACCGCCGGCAAAGGTATTTATGATGTAACATAACGTAACTTGACGTAAAAATTATGTTAAAATGTCAAATATTCTATTTACCGGTTAAAACCATAAAGAAGAGTTCGAATTTCCGTTCGAGCTGCTAAAACACACACACACACGCACACATATGTACGTTTATTACACACACACATAATTATGTACGTTTATTACATACACACACATATGTACGTTTATTACATAAACACACACACACACACATACATTTGTATGTTTATTACACACACATAATTACACTCTACAAAATTTCCACCTGGACCACCCCCTCGCTTGGCTTGGCTAACGTGGCAACAGCGCTTCGCTTGTGTATATATATATATATATATATATATATATATATATATATATATATATATATATATATATATATATATACAGTCGGTGTCAAATATAATCATCCATATAGGGGTATCTCACGTAAGAGTTTGACAGCTTCCCACTGTTCCATAGATGATAAACTTTCCAATGAATAGGTTAACTACCATCTTTTAATTTAATACAAGCAGCTACACACTACTTAAAACAATAACATCATATGTGAACGTGAAAACATTAGACAGTAAATTGTTTGAGATACCCATATGTGGATGATTATTATTGACCGCGACTGTATATATATATATATATATATATATATATATATATATATATATATATATATATATATATATATATATATATATATATATATATATATATATATATATATATATATATATATATATATATATATATATATATATATATATATATATATATATATATATATATATATATATATATATATATATGAGGTTCCTTGACAAAATGAAGGACTTACGCATCACATAATTATCTTATCCAATACACCTTTGCTGCTTCTTCCCAATGTACAGTAACCAGCACTAATAGTTATCCAGGTGTGCTTCGAATACCTAGAGACACTATATAAATGCACAATAAGATCCCCATTGGAATTACTTTGTTGGTGATAACTAGACTGTTCAAAGGCCAAAGCTTCAACCAAAGCTGTATACTTAATAGTGCTAGTGACTGTACCAGATGAGAGAATTAAAAACTGACGATAAACATGACAAGTTTAAATATTCAAGCTCCCTGTAATTAATTATTATTCTTCACTCTGCACCTCCCCGTAGAGCAGTGGTTTTTAAACTGGGGGGCGCCAGAAGCATCCAGGTTCCAGGGGTGGGAGCAAGGTTTTGGTAAATAATCTGTTATGTTAATCATTGCAAAATTGCCAAAAATGTTGCCACTGTTTACCACAAGTCTCTCTCTCTCTCTCTCTCTCTCTCTCTCTCTCTCTCTCTCTCTCTCTCTCTCTCTCTCTCTCTCTCTCTCTCTCTCTCTCTCTCTCTATATATATATATATATATATATATATATATATATATATATATATATATATATATATATATATATATATATATATTCCAAATACTGCCAAGAATTCAATTCATGAATGCCAAAAGTTATCGAAGTCACCTGGCATCCCTGGGCGCGTGTAGTCAGGGTTTGCTCAGGAACTGAACACGTCTTGTACCCGATTGCTCATCCCACCGGCTCCTACAGTATATAACCAGGGGATGCAACCTGTTTGATGATAGTATCTCAGATGCAGTGGGGAATTTCAGGTCTGCAAAATGGGCACAAATTTCCAACATTTTCGAACCCGAACCCTCCAGGCGATATGGCTCGCTTCGATCGCCACACACCACAAGTAATTTTAAATTTATAGTATACTGTTTGGTAAACGTTTTCAGGAATAGGCGGGCGAGGGATGTATACATAATGCAGAGAGGGACGAGAGGCAAAGAAGTTTAAGAACCACTGCACTAGATGGTATTACCTGTAGTGATGGTTGATGCTGTCCGTGAACCGCTGCCAAGACTCAGTGTGAGCACAATCCTGCAGGGCAACTAAAGCGTCCCTAGACATCTGGTAACGATGGAGTAGGTCAGGGGTTGGGTTGGCTTGAAACAATAGGCCATCACGTTCAACCTCCTCCTTTGCCTCCTGTATACGTGCATCCAGCGTCCAGGAGTGGGCAGTATGGCGATGCTGGAGGTGTGGCCGGGAGACGTATAGCCTATAAAAGTCATGAGTAGCAGATACAAGATCAGAGTACAACTGTTCAGCTGATGATATGTCAAATGTAGGGAAATCTCATTTGGAGGTGGATCGGGTTGACTCCAGACAACAACAAAACGGCTAATGGGGGAACCATCTTGGAAAAAACGACGGGCAAAGTACACACCAGGGTATCCTTTGACAAGTTTCGGGTCAACATCAATAGGAAAGCGGGTGAGGATGTAGCTGGGGAATTTACGAGGCCTCTCGGGTGAGTCTTCAAGAATGAGAAGCAGGGATAAAAATTCACCAGCCACTCTATCAATGATGTCCTGACGCTTCCTAGAGATGTAGACAAACCGGGAGGTGACAGCAGCCATCTTGACTTCAGCTAGTTCACGCTGCAGCTGGAAGGCCCTGTTGACATCAGACAACCAACGCAGCTTTGTGTCTGTAGATGGGTTTCCAGAGAAGGAGAGTTTGACATAGGCATCTCTCGGGGCAAAAGCAGGAAGGTTGGACGAGGGCAAGAAGTTGGTATACAAAGAAGAAACACCAGGGTGAGGCAGAGAAGGTACGTCGTGCACAGCTGAAGCACCCTTGGCAGTCTTGGCAGCTGGAGGCAAACAGTCCATACCATGGGAATCCTGCGAGGAGTCGGACGAGGCATCAACGGGTCGCTTGGAAGAGGTTGAGGAGGTGGACGGCTGCAACCTGAGCTGCGGAGTGACCGAGGAGAGGGGGGGAGGGTTGCGAGAAGGGAGTTCAGGCCAGTGATCCTCAATTGGAGACTCGTCTTTATCCGACATTGCCAAGTCGGCCTCCAAGCAGGAATCCGCACTCTCCATCAGGCCAGGCAAGGCCTAGATGGAAAGCAAACAACAAGACAAACAACTAAACACTCAATCAGCCAGGGACACACACACACACACCCACACACACACAGACAATCACAACAAAACTATACACAGAACCACAACAGACAAACAACACCAGCAACACCACAGAAACAACAACACACAAACAAGAAATCACAAACAACACAAAAAACACAAACAAGAGCTCCAAAACAACACAAACAACAACACAAACGAGAATGGAGACAGAGCGCCACGAGTACGTCCACACTCCACCTGTTCCACTGCGGTGGCTATATGTAATTGAATATATTTGTACACCAATAGTATTTTCGAAAACTAATTGCTCTTTTCATGTAACCTATTACCTCAAGAGTAAGGGAGCCCATGTGCTGCCACAATCTAATAACCACCAACACTTTCCTTCCATCTTGCAAATAAATCGGTATCATATCAAAATATAATCATACAACAACACCTTACGTCAACTCAACCCCCTCAATTATTATTATTATGAGGTGCTGCAAAATCATAAACGTGTTGTTCTTTATTACCAAGATATTTACTACGAGGGAATGAAAGTGTCTTTGGATATTTGATTGTGGCTGTACAGGTTTCCCATGCCTAGTAGATTGATGAAGTAGCTCCGGCTCCCTTAGAAGACACACCTCAGGCTTGCATGAATCCCTTTCATCAGGGCCCATATTCACAAAAGCAAAGTTCACTCCTAAGTTAAAATATTGTTTGTAAGCATTCATCCATGGCGAGGACTAGTACCCGACACTGCTTCGAAAACATAACAACAGCTCATACAAATAAAATAGCAAAACCATTCACTGCTTCGAAAACATAACAACAGCTCATATAAATAGAATAACAAAACCATTCACTGCTTCGAAATCATAACAACAGCTCATACTAATAGAATAGCAAAACCATTCACTGCTTCGAAAACATAACAACAGCTCAAACAAATAGAATAGCAAAACCATTCACTGCTTCGAAATGAACCTGAAACACTATAGTGAGGTCAGAAATGCAAACATACGAACAAGTCCGAACTCTAAAGATGTTTTGTGAACAATGGCCCTGGTTGTTTTGAGAAATATAAAATTTGTCCAGACCTTCATATTATGTTTTTTTTTTTTTTTTTTAATTAATTGCGCCGTAGCGTCAATCAACAGGCAGGCAACAATACATACGGGTAGGCGGGACCCATGAGAATCCAATGACTACAACCACACATACACACGCACACACACACCACACACACACATCACGAAAACATAACAGAATGAAGCACAATGGGGGGGGGGGGGGGGTGCTGATTTTTTTTTTTTTTTTTTTTTTTTTTTTAATTCATTGCGCCGTAGCGTCAGTCAATAGGCAGACAACAGTACACAAGGGTAAGCGGGACTCACGAGAACCCAATGACCACATACACACACAAGCACACACACATGTGCACACACACTCACATCACGAAAACATAACAGAATGAAGCACAAGCACACAGACAAATATTTACATCATGACCTACTTAAATCCACCAAAACGAGGGTGGCGCACCAGAAGTTCCTCCAGAACCTGATGGTTCAGCAGGTGTCGACAAACCACATCAAGTGGCAGGCCCTGGGGCAGCAAGTGTCGAACAGTGGGGCAGGCCAGGCAATAGTGCTCTATAGTGTTAGCACGAGGCGCTCGACACAAGCGACACTCAGTGAAGGGAGGCTCACCCTGCATCCCAGCAACCTGCCACGGTGGCCGGTAGCCAAGCCTCAAACGAGCAGAGACTACATTGTGCCTCCGAAAAATGAGGCCTCGACGACGGTAGGAATATTTGTGATGGCAGACAGACTCGTAATGGGTGATGGAGATGCTGAAGGGCCTCTCTGCATCCCTTCGTCGCCGTACAGGGAGGAGAGCGGCGGAGCAGACTTTAGAGAGGTAACATGTCAGGGAGAGAGGACGTCCAGCACCACGAGGAGGCAGATGGCAGGCTTCCTTTGCGAGTCTGTCAACTGTACCATTGTGACGCAAACCTACATGGGATGGCACCCATAAAAATTTGACAGTCAAGTTACGGTGACGCAATAAGGCCAAAAACGATAAAATCTGCTGAACAACAGTAGAGTGTGTGGGCTGAACACTAGAGAGGGAATGAAGGGCAGGTTTGGAGTCACAAAAAATGGCAGCATTCACTCCACGTTGACAAACAACACTAACAGCATCCAGAATGGCATACAGTTCACACAATGTTGAGCTAGAGTGGTTACAGAGATGACGGCCAACCCAGCCCCCTGGAGGTGACTCCAGGTCAGGCGAGAAAACAGCACAACCTGCTGCACCATCCACCTGCAATGAGCCATCAGTGTAGAGGCAGTATGGATCTGTGATGGAGGAAGTCACTGTTTCTATGTGTTCCAGAGCCAACTGCTGCAGTAGAGAAGGCAGCTCCGACTTGGAAGTAGGTGTAAAGCTCACATCAGGTGTTGGTAGCATCCATGGAGGGGGCCCTGGGGGGACGTCTGCAACCATTATATCTATATTAAGACCACGGAGCACAGAGGAAACAGACCTTATAAGAGTACGTCAAGCAGGCAGTATGGGAGGGACCGGGTAGTTTGGTCTAAGAGAAGTCCTGACTAACTGAGAGTAATGGGGTGAAAGATGTGGGAAATGGAGGCACTTGACAGTGAAGCAAGTAACATTAGAATAAATTCTCTCCACTAATGGGGGAAGACGCAACTCACGCTGCATGTTCACTATCCTGGTCGACATTGGACAGCCGAGAATAATTCTCATTGCTCTATTTTGAAATTTTTCTAAAGTTTCCAGAGTAGCCCTAGGAAGTTGAATCAGAGCAGGGGAAAGGTAATCAACAACTGAATGGATAAAAGCAATAGAGATGGTCCTGGCTACTGGGATGGAGATGCCCAAGGAGTTGTTAGATAGCCATTGAAGTGGTGTAAGTCGGCGCTGGAGACGACCCAATAAGTCCTGGACAATGGGATGGTCTTGAGGTCTGGCAGGGACAATCGGCCAAATATTGACTGGCGCACCCAGGTAGCAGTACTGGGAACACATGGGAATGACAGTCCCTCCAATGGTGAACACTGGCTGAGCTTGAGGAAGGCGGCAGGTGAATATTCTGCTCTTATCTGGGGAGACAATAATGCCACAGTGAGAGGAGGCCACAGAGAAGGAGTCAAGAAACCGCTGGAGATCCCTTGGTGAGGTAGAATGAACACAGATATCATCAGCATAGCACGTAATTGTAGTTCCAGGAATATCAGGGAGAGAAGTGAGCAACCGATGCATCAGAATATTAAATAACAATGGGCTGAGAACACCACCTTGAGGTGTACCAAGATGAAAACTGCGCAAAGGACTGAGTGCACCACTGAAAAACACACGGGAGGTCCTGTTACTCAGGTAGCCCCGAATCCACCGTAGTAGATTACCCTTTATCCCAAAGTCAACCAGTTGATCCAAAATGACGTCTCTATTAGCAACATCGAAGGCACTTCGAAGGTCAATGAAGGCCACCACACTGTCCCTGGAAAGGCGAGAGTACAGGTCGACTAGGCAGTGATGTGTGCTCCGCTGGGGAAGGAAACCAAACAGCCATGGAGAGAGGCGATCCTGCAGTCTGTACATGAGACGATTGAGTAAGATTCTCTCCATAACCTTACAGAAACAGGAAGTAAGGGAAATAGGCCTGAACTTCGCATTGCCGGGCTTAGGGATGGGTATTATTGTGCTGCTGGTCCAGGCTCGTGGTACACAACCGTCACGAAGACAAAGATTGTACAGTCGAAGTAGAGGGTTCCCAGGAACTTGTTGAAGTAGGCGCAGCACAGCATAAGTAATACCATCATCACCAGGGAAAGAAGCTCTACCCCGAATGAGAGCACGGCGCAACTCCTCCTCAGCTATCTCCTCTGCATCATCGTCATCATCTTGTAACAGAGCAGACATTAGACGTAGCCGATGGACTGCAGCACGGGAAGCGAGTGCCTCTTGTATGTGGATGGGTAGACTGGCTGGGGTAGATTGTTCTGACCAGGCATCGACAAGTTGTTTGGCATAATCGGCAGGAGTGTGATGACGAACAGTGGCCGGTGTCTTTTTAACAACCCGACGGATGAGGTGCCACATAGAAGCCACACTTGTTTGCTGGTTGATGCTGTCCGTGAACCGCTGCCAAGACTCAGTGTGAGCACAATCCTGCAGGGCAACTAAAGCGTCCCTAGACATCTGGTAACGATGGAGTAGGTCAGGGGTTGGGTTGGCTTGAAACAATAGGCCATCACGTTCAGCCTCCTCCTTTGCCTCCTGTATACGTGCATCCAGCGTCCAGGAGTGGGCAGTATGGCGATGCTGGAGGTGTGGCCGGGAGATGTATAGCCTATAAAAGTCATGAGTAGCAGATACAAGATCAGAGTACAACTGTTCAGCTGATGATATGTCATATGTAGGGAATACATGGGCCATAAATAAGATGTAAGTCGGGCAATATTTAGGGGGCACAGCAATACGCAAACGAGTGGCTGAAGCACCTGACCCAGCAGTTAGAGAATAATGAAACCGAAGAGCAATGTGATCAGAGAACAAGTCTGGCACGGAGAAGCACTGGACCTGAGATGCTATCAGGCCAGACGAGAGGATGTAATCCAGAGTACCTCCCCGGCAATGAGTGGCACCACCAGTGTCCCAGTGTGTCAGATGATGCTTGCGGATGTATGAAAGGAGACGAACACCATTACGATTAATAGAGCCAGTACCATCACCCAAATCAGAATGCCGAGCATTAAAATCTCCCATATACACCATACCACGCACTGTTGGAGAAGGAAGAGCCTCAAGAGTGAGTCTAGCTGGGGCAGAATAGACATTACATAGTTGGAGTACTCCATTCCCAGGTAGAACCTCAAATAGCTGAAAGGTCATGTCAGGATCAGTGGAGGTACGGAGAAGGCGATGTGGCAAGGAGCTATGTATGTAAGTCAGGAGACCATTCCTTACCAGATGAACATATGGCACATAACCTGAGAGGGGAGGAGCTTGCCCAAGAGCGAGCGGCCTTCCTGGAAATGCTTCCTGGAGAAAAATAACACTGGGATGATGACGAAAAACATAGGCCTTGAGTTGAGTGAGCTTAGCATAACTGGTGATACCACATACATTCCAGGAGATGACATCCAGCCGGCAATCACTAGCGAACTCTGTATTTGGAGGTAGAAGTCCGGTGAGTGGGGGCAGATGAGCGACCTGGAGAAGAAGATGGACCAGGAGAAGGGACTGACTCGAAAAGCTTTTCAAGGCGAGATGCAACAGTATCCATCTTTTCGGTAAGGGTAGTGACAGTTGAGATGATGGCCTGCTGAGCCTCGACCAAGGTGGAGAGTTTGGAGTCATTGGCAGCCTGAGCGGCAACCAGCCCATCAATCCTGGCTTCAAGGGCAGAAAAGCGGTTTTCAAGAGCCGTACATCGTGCCATGAGGGTAGCAACAGACTTGCGGAGGGCCAGGTCTGGAGGTGAGGCAGGGTTGGTAGGAGGAGCAGACTGGGGAGGAGGTGGTGGTGGTGGTGGTGGTGGAGGCGGAGCAATAGTAGAGACACGAGCCTGGACCTTACGTCGAGTACATCCATGCCACACGTTAACCCCTGGCTGAAGGCATCGTGGACACTTCCATCGAGACGTATCTTCAGGAGGTGAAGGCTCAGAGGTGGAGGCAGCAGGATGTGATGGTTCACCCCTGACAGGACACGTCTTGGAATCATGGTCGGCAGCACACCATGCACACTTCGGCCTGGCAGAACAGTACCGGGAGATATGCCCAACTCCCCAGCACCTGTAGCACCAAGGCTGGTCATTATGAAGTTTCCTCACCTCACACGGTGGAAGACAAGGGAGGAAATCAAAGGAAATCTCATTTGGAGGTGGATCGGGTTGACTCCAGACAACAACAATACGGCTAATGGGGGAACCATCTTGGAAAAATCGACGGGCAAAGTACACACCAGGGTATCCTTTGGCAAGTTTCGGGTCAACATCAATAGGAAAACGGGTGAGGATGTAGCTGGGGAACTTACGAGGCCTCTCTGGTGAGTCTTCAAGAATGAGAGGCAGAGATAAAAATTCACCAGCCTTCACTCTATCAATGATGTCCTGACGCTTCCTAGAGATGTAGACAAACCGGGAGGTGACAGCAGCCATCTTGACTTCAGCCAGTTCACGCTGCAACTGGAAGGCCCTGTTGACATCAGACAACCAACGCAGCTTTGTGTCTGTAGATGGGTTTCCAGAGAAGGAAGGAAGGTTGGACGAGGGCAAGGAGTTGGTATACAAAGAAGAAACACCAGGGTGAGGCAGAGAAGGTACGTCGTGCACAGCTGAAGCACCCTTGGCAGTCTTGGCAGCTGGAGGTAAACAGTCCACACCATCGGAATCCTGCGAGGAGTCGGACGAGGCATCAACAGGTCGCTTGGTAGAGGTTGAGGAGGTGGACGGCTGCAACCTGAGCTGCGGAGTGACCGAGGAGAGGGGGGGAGGGTTGCGAGAAGGCAGTTCAGGCCAGTGATCCTCAATTGGAGACTCGTCTTCCTCCGACATTGCCAAGTCGGCCTCCAAGCAGGAATCCGCACTCTCCATCAGGCCAGGCAAGATGGAAAGGAAACAACAACACAAACAACTAAACACTCAATCAGCCAGGGACACACACACAGACAATCACAACAAAACTATACACAGAACCACAACAGACAAACAACACCAGCAATACCACAGAAACAGCAACACACAAACAAGAACTCACAAAAAACACAAACAAGAACTCCAAAACAACACAAAACAACAACACAAACGAGAATGGAAGCAGAGCGCCACGAGTACGTCCACACTCCACCTGTTCTGGAGCGAGACTGCGGGGGTGCTGATGGTTTAATGGGTTCGATCCCCAGGTCAGTGGTATTGTTGGACAATTTTCCAATCCCCATATGTCCCTGTTCACCTAGCAGTAAGTAGGTACCCGGCTGTAAGAGCAAAGATAGCAGCAACCTTGTAGGCTGGGGGAAGATGTGTTGATGTAACAAGACTAGACTGCCTTAATGACCAACACCATGAGTCGTTAAGCATTAAGCCCTAAATCTTCTTCTTCTTCTTCATATTATGCGCCTGAAAGTTAGTTGCGGACACATGACACAGACACACTTGAAACTGGCCCCTCATTGAGCATATGGTAGGATGCGACGACGTGTGTATTGGCCCGTCCCACCCATTATACTCAATAAGGGGCCCGTTGGAAGTGTGTCTGTTTCATAATTCATGTTCCGCAACTGTACACTCGCAATTCAAAATTTGTATCCAGGTTAGGATGAAGTTTCGGGTCATTTGACATACTAATGAACCAATTACAATGCTTATCCTGTTTTATATTTGCTTGAGTTCGCTTAATACTCGATCAGGCTATTCGAAGCAAGCCTGGATACATATTTTGGATTACGAGTGTACAGTGGGCTACAGGAATTCTTACACAGGCTATATGGAAAGATAGGTTATTATTCTGGAAGCACTGAAATGAATGATCTATCTATTAAGTGACTCGGTATTGCAAAACAACAAGCCTAATGATAATATTGTATTGCAGTTACGTTGTCTTACATTTTCTATATGTTGTAAAACTTGGAAAACAGCAGCGTGTGTACGAATTCTTGTGGCCAATAGTACATTCATGATACATAATTTCTGACCAGAGTGTGAGGAGCAGAAAGCTTCGAATCGCCTGGTTTTGTTCATTTCCCCACCCAGTACATCTATAGAGGTTAAGTTCGAATGCTGGGGATGTGTGTGTGGTGCCTGCCGTTCGTCTCTGGTCAGAAATTACGTATTACGAGTGTACTTGTGTAAAGGAACATAGTGACTGATGACTATGTAGCTATGCAGGTCAATAAGCTACCTCATCGTTATTGGTAGGCTACTCATTCTCTACTACATTCAGAGAGCAAATAGATTGGCCAAATGTACAGCCACAATCAAATATCCACCGTCACTCTTCTTCCATAGTGCAAATAAATCAGTATATATATCATATAAAAATATAAACATACAACACTTTACGTCAACTCAATCCATTCAATTATTATCATGAGTTGCTGCAAAATCATACACGTGTTGTTCTTTATTACCAAGATATTAACTACTATGGAAGGAAAGTGTCGATGGTTATTTGATTGTGGCTGTACCGTAAAACCTGTGTCACTGAGAAACTCACATTCTCTTGTCATAATAACAACATTGTATGATGTGTGAAAATGAGAACAACTGTAGGCTATACTCGCAATCCAAAATATTTATCCAGGCTTGCTTCGAACAGCCTAATCGAGTATTATGCGAGCTCAAGCAAATATGAAACAGGATAAACGTTGTAATTGGTTCATTCCTATGTCAAAGTATTCGAAACTTCAACAAGACTTGGATACAAATTTTAGATTACGAATGTACAGTCGTGGTCAATAATAACCATCTACATATAGGTAACTAAAATAAATTGCTGTCTAATTATTTCATGTTCACATATTATGTTATTGTTTTGAAAAGTGAGTAGCTGTAAGTAGTAATTTAAAAGATGGTACACTCGCAATCCAAAATGTGTATCCAGGCTTACTTCGAATAGCCTGATCGAGTGTTAAGTGAGCTCAAGCAAATATGAAACAGGATAAGTGTTGTAATTGGTTCACTAGTATGTCAAATGATTCGAAACTTCAACAAGTCCTGGATACAAATGTTGGATTGCGAGTATACTTGACCTTTTTATTGGAAAATCTGTCAGTCAACGAACAGAGGGGAACCATCACCCCATTGCGGATGATTATTACTGACCACGACTGTACATTCGCAATCCAAAATATGTATCCAGGCTTGCTTCGAATAGCCTGATCGAGTATTAAGCGAGCTCAAGCAAATATGAAACAGGATAAGTGTTGTAATTGGTTCACTAGTATGTCAAATGATTCGAAACTTCAATAAGACCTGGATACATATTTTGGATTGCGATTGTACGTACGGAATTGTTTCAGACTCTGTCAATGTGTGGGGGAGAGGGAACAACCAGGGTCACATGTGTACCAATTGTTACCACGGTCCTACGACAACCAAACCCGGCTGACTGTGTGGCTGAGGGAAGCAATACAAGATGAGGAAGAAAATACAGACCCATCTCTTGTTACCAGTCTCTCTGCCTTCACACTCTGTATGTGGATCCGTGTGGTGACCTTCCTTGACCTCAGTTGTCTACTTAGTTATGCACTCAGCGCTCGGGACGATAATGTTATCCATGTCTTTAAGTGAGTTTGGTGGTACATTGGCAGACATACTATATGAAACATACGTACTTCAAACATGGCTCCTCATTAACACAAAGCTAGGATAAGATGTTATGTATAGAGGCGTGTCCTAATCTATGCTTGATAAGGTGATTGTTTTATGTGTTTGTTTCATATGTTCACAACTGTACTCCTACATGTGATGCCATCTAGCATAGCCTATAAATAGTTTTCTCTCACTCTTAGTGGAAAAATTTCAATATATATTTTCTAATGTTTAAAGCTATATACTGTCCACCTTGACATTGCATATTGTTGGATAATTAATATTAGAGGATACAGATGCAAGCCTTTTCTAGTGATTTTGCCAGATCATTTTTATACAGGGCATGTGAATCTTCCACTTAAATTTTGCCTATAATTCATTTGCACAAGAGTACACTCTTCCTTCCATCTAGAAAAACTCTGAAAGCCCATTATGTTGTCTATACTTTGTTGAAGTTTCTTATCATTGTTTGTCTGCAGTCACACGGCCTGACGGGTTAGAAGTGGACTACATGGGTCACAACGTACAACATCACCTTAAGCTACGGCCAATGTTTTGGTACTCAGCCTGCCTGGTGGTGGATGAGGAACAGGTGGGTGTGTGGGTAGCTGGAAGGGGTCAGCACCACCCAGCCTCCAACCCACCCCTGCTCATCAACGGGTCCCTAGTGGCTGGACAGGAGCAAGATGAACTAGATGGTGGCTTCATCGGCAATCAGGCATTCATAGGACATCTCAAAGGCCTAACACTATGGCCAACTGCTCTATCCCCTCATCAGGTGCAGGGTTGGTCTGCGTGTCAACAGCAGGATGTAACAACAGTAATGATAGCCTGGAACAACCTGAAGTGGACAGTTCACAATGAGTCTGGTAGTGTCACCATTCACCACGACGGCCCCTGCAATCAAGGAGATCACAGCAAGGCAGAGTTATTCTTCTTTACTAATATGCTATCATGGTCTGAGGCACATACTTTCCTTCAGAGATCCGAGATTGTGATGGCTGCCCCGAGTGATGAGCAGGAATGGAGACAGGTCACACAACTCCTCACATTCTACATGCCTCAGTGTAGCAATGCATACTCAGAAGGGGTGAGCATATGGTTGGGTATCTTTGTGAACGAAACATCTCAGATGGCCCTTAGTGAGGATTATAATAAGAATTTCTATGACTTCCTGGCCATCCGCATGGAGAGGCTGACAGGGAATCCTGACTCTTACCCAGTGAGCCAGGACCAGCAAGGGTCGTGGCACCAGGAAGACCAGGACAGTGAGTTGTGTTTCATTGCTCGTTATATCCGCCCACCACAGCCTATCCGCTTGATGGGACTGTGCCCAGTCAGCGCCTCACGTTGGTCTAAGGAGATCAACTTTGTGGTAAGTTCCTCTGCTCTCGATGGTATAGCAACAACAGTAGCATCTACTTACATGGATATGGTCGTTACCACATCATCTGGGACAAAGTGAGTGAATCATGGTGCCTGAGATGGGAAGGAAAGGGTTGGAATCCCCTGGCTTGTACAAAAACACTCCTGCCACCATTGGGTCGACATCCTTGGAAGCTACACACCGAATTGTGCAACAATACCATGAACAGCACACAGATAATGGTTCTCAGCACCTGTACCTCTGATAGATTTACATGTACTGACTCCACATGTATCAAACTATCACAGCGCTGTGACAACGTTATCGACTGTAGTGACGGAATAGATGAGAGGGACTGCTTCACCTGCATCACACCCCAGGGCTACGTGGATGCCATGCCCCCGATGATCCCTGTACAGATCTCCGTGGAGGCTGAGGTGACAGACCTGGGGCAGACTGACCTACTGGCATCCACCTTGACACTCACTGTCACACTGATGCTCAGCTGGATTGATGAACGTCTAGAGTTCCATCATCTACAGAATGACACAGATGGTGCGCTGACAACGGTCGTCCTCAAACTAGACCAAAAGGTGAGACATATAATTTCAGTGGCCTCCACTAGTAACGAGCACACCGCCCATTGGGTTTAGCGAAATATGACACCGCTGTGTTTGTTAACTTGTAGTATTAGTAAGTGATTGGACAGAACTCACCCCTGTTAATTAAAGGATTTACCATAAGAACGTCATGTAAACAAACACAGTGGTGCCACATATTGTCAAATCCACCAGATACTGATTGATACTAGTGGAGATAAGTGTTCATATAGACAGTATATATTTATTACTACACCTTCACACATCCTCGCTTTTACTCCAACTATCATTTCTCATTTGGGGTGTTTCCAGTATTCGAGGATTCTGGAACGAAATCTGTACTCATAAGTAATTCACAGATAATTTCAGTATATATATGTAAAAGGAAGAACATTTTTACTCAATCTTGTTTAAATGTAAGAAGTGTCTTAGAATTATAGAAAGGGAGCTTATGCTACAAAGTTGCTTCGACCAAGTACAGTAAAACCTTTATTACACCATAGAGTATGAATTTATATTCTACCTTATTTAATTAAGACCCAAGCATACTTAAGGAGGCACTCGGTCGATGCAATCACTGATACAAAGGCATACACCAAATTTAAAGGGTAAGGTATATAGTGAAAAATAAACACATTTTATTATATACAATGTGTTCTACAAATGAGTTATTTAGGAGATGAACGACTATTATGAATTGTAGCAACTGTGTTGGTAAAACTGAGAGAGAGAGAGAGAGAGAGAGAGAGAGAGAGAGAGAGAGAGAGAGATGGTTTCGTTTTACAGAACATCAACTCCCCTGCTTCTCCTCTGTGAATACATTCAAAGAAGAAATAGATTTAGGGCTTTATGCCTATCGACTCATTGTGCTGGTCATTAAGGCAGTCAGTCTTGTTACATCAACACATCTTCCCCCAGCCTACAAGGTTGCTATCCTTGCTCTTACAGCCGGGTACCCACTTACTGCTAGGTGAACAGGGACATAGGGGGCTGGGAGCATACAGTTATCAACGCGACTACAGTTTGGATTCGAATAACCTGCGAAGTCACGAAACACGAACAAACCATAACAGCTAAACCGAGCTGCACTGTCGAACACTCTTTCTCAGGCTACGTTAATTGTTTTCTTTTTTCTGTTTTTATATATATATATACTTCAACCCCGAGTCTGTAGGCTGTCTGTAGTCCGTGACTCTTGCGAGGGAGTCTCACCCCAACCTTCCTGGAGTGAAGACGTGTTCCTGGCGCTCTGCCTGTGTTGTTGTTTGTGTTGTTGTTTGTCTTGTTTCAACGTTCTTGTTTGCGTGTTGTGGTGTTATAGGGGTTGTTTATATTTTCTATCTCGTTTTTTATTATGGTTTTGCTGTTTGTGGTATTGTTGTTTGTGGTTTATTTTTTTTTTATTGTGGTTCTGTGTGTGTATGTTCGTGTGTTCGTGTGTGTTCAGTTGTTCGCTTCTCATCTAGGCCTTGCCTGGCCTGATGGAGAGGGCGGATTCGGATGTGGCTTCCTGCATGGAGGCCGACTTGGCCATGTCGGAGGAGGATGAGTCTCCTATCGAGGATCACTGGCCTGAGCTGCCTTCTCGCAACCCTCCCACCGTATCCTCGGTCACTCCGCAGCTCAGGTTGCAGCCTTCCACCTCCTCAACCTCTATCAAGCGACCCGTTGATGCCTCGTCCGACTCCTTGCAGGATTCTGATGGTGTGGACTGTTTGCCTCCGGCTGCCAAGACTGCAAAGGGTGCTTCAGCTGTGCATGATGTACCTTCTCTGCCTCAACGTGGTGTTTCTTCCCTGTATACCAACTCCTTGCCCTCGTCCAACGTTCCTGCATTTGCCCCAAGAAATGCCTATGTCAAGCTCTCCTTCTCTGGAAACCCATCTACGGACACAAAGCTGCGATGGTTGTCTGATGTCAACAGGGCCTTCCAGCTGCAGCGTGAACTGGCTGAAGTGAAGATGGCTGCTGTCACCTCCCGGTTTGTCTACATCTCAAGGAAGCATCAGGATATCATTGATAGAGTTAAGGCTGGTGAATTTTTGTCTTTGCCTCTCATTCTTGAAGACTCACCCGAGAGGACTCGTAAGTTCCCCAGCTACATCCTTACCCGTTTTCCTATTGATGTTGACCCGAAACTTGCCAAAGGATACCCTGGTGTGTACTTTCCCCGTCGTTTTTTCCAAGATGGTTCCCCCATTAGCCGTATTGTTGTTGTCTGGAGTCAACCCGATCCACCTCCAAGTGAGATTTCCTTTGATTTCCTCCCTTGTCTTCCACCGTGTGAGGTAAGGAAACTTCATAATGACCAGCCTTGGTGCTACAGGTGCTGGGGTGTGGGGCATATCTCTCGGTACTTTTCTGCCAGGCCGAAGTGTGCATGGTGTGCCACCGACCATGATTCCAAGACGTGTCCTGTCAGGGGCGAACCATCACGTCCTGCTGCCTCCACCTCTGAGCCTTCACCTCCTGAGGATACGAGTCGATGGAAGTGTCCACGATGCCTTCAGCCAGGGGTTAATGTGTGGCATGGATGTACTCGACGTAAGGTCCAGGCTCGTGTCACTACTATTGCTCTGCCTCCACCACCGCCACCACCACCACCTCCCCAGTCTGCTCCTCCTACCAGCCCTGCCTCACCTCCAGACATGGCCCTCCGCAAGTCTGTTGCTACTCTCATGGCACGATGTACCGCTCTCGAGAACCGCTTTTCTGCCCTTGAAGCCAGGATTGATGGGCTAGTTGCCGCGCAGGCTGCCAATGACTCCTAACTCTCCACCTTGGTCGAGGCTCAGCAGGCCATCATCTCAACTGTCACTACCCTTACCGAAAAGATGGATACTGTTGCATCTCGCCTTGAAAAGCTTTTCGAGTCAGTCCCTTCTCCTGGTCCATCTTCTTCTCCAGGTCGCTCATCTGCCCCCACTCACCGGACTTCTACCTCCAAATACAGAGTTCGCTAGTGATTGCCGGCTGGATGTCATCTCCTGGAATGTATGTGGTATCACCAGTTATGCTAAGCTCACTCAACTCAAGGCCTATGTTTTTCGTCATCATCCCAGTGTTATTTTTCTCCAGGAAGCATTTCCAGGACGGCCGCTTGCTGCTGGGCAAGCTCCTCCTCTCTCAGGTTATGTGCCATATGTTCATCTGGTAAGGAATGGTCTCCTGACTTACATACATAGGCTCCTTGCCACATCGCCTTCTCCGTACCTCCACTGATCCTGACATGACCTTTCAGCTATTTGAGGTCCTACCTGGGAATGGAGTACTCCAACTATGTAATGTCTATTCTGCCCCAACTAGACTCACTCTTGAGGCTCTTCCTTCTCCAACAGTGCGTGGTATGGTTTATATGGGAGATTTTAATGCTCGACATTCTGATTTGGGTGATGGTTCTGGCTCTATTAATCGTAATGGTGTTCGTCTCCTTTCATACATCCGCAAGCATCATCTGACACGCTGGGACACTGGCGGTGCCACTCATTGCCGGGGAGGTACTCTGGATTACATCCTCTCGTCTGGCCTGATAGCATCTCGGGTCCTGTGCTCCTCCGTGCCAGACTTATTCTCTTATCACATCGCTCTTCGGTTTCATTATTCTCTAACTGCTGGGTCAAGTGCTTCAGCCACTCGTTTGCGTATTGCTGTGCCCCATAAATATTGTCCGACTTACATCTTATTTATGGCCCATGTTGTCCCTACATTTAACATATCATCAGCTGAACAGTTGTACTCTGATCTTGTATCTGCTACTCATGACTTTTATAGGCTATAGGTCTCCCGGCCACACCTCCAGCATCGCCATACTGCCCACTCCTGGACGCTGGATGCACGTATACAGGAGGCAAAGGAGGAGGCTGAACGTGATGGTCTATTGTTTCAAGCCAACCCAACCCCTGACCTACTCCATCGTTACCAGATGTCTAGGGACGCTTTAGTTACCCTACAGGATTGTGCTCACACTGAGTCTTGGCAGCGGTTCACGGACAGCATCAACCAGCAAACAAGTGTGGCTTCTATGTGGCACCTCATCCGTCGGGTTGTTAAAAAGACACCGGCCAATGCTCGTCATCACACTCCTGCCGACTATGCCAAACAACTTGTCGATGCCTGGTCAGAACAATCTACCCCAGCCAGTCTACCGATCCACATACAAGATGCACTCGCTTCCCGTGCTGCTGTCCATCGGCTACGTCTAATGTCTGCTCTGTTACAAGATGATGACGATGATGCAGAGGAGATAACTGAGGAGGAGTTGCGCCGTGCTCTCATTCGGGGTAGAGCTTCTTCCCCTGGTGATTATGGTATTACTTATGCTGTGCTGCGCCTACTTCAACAAGTTCCTTGGAACCCTCTACTTCGACCGTACAATCTTTGTCTTCGTGATGGATGTGTACCACGAGCCTGGACCAGCAGCACAATAATACCCATCCCTAAGCCCGGCACTGAGAAGTTCAGGCCTATTTCCCTTACTTCCTGTTTCTGTAAGGTTATGGAGAGAATCTTACTCAATCGTCTCATGTACAGACTGCAGGATCGCCTCACTCCATGGCTGTTTGGTTTCCTTCCCCAGCGGAGCACACATCACTGCCTAATCGACCTGTACTCTCGCCTTTCCAGGGACAGTGTGGTGGCCTTCATTGA
This sequence comes from Petrolisthes cinctipes, assembly GCA_033782935.1. NCBI lineage: Eukaryota > Metazoa > Arthropoda > Malacostraca > Decapoda > Porcellanidae > Petrolisthes > Petrolisthes cinctipes. The sequence goes on from JAWQEG010000010.1 coordinate 1,010,956, forward strand.
CCTTCGAAGTGCCTTCGATGTTGCTAATAGAGACGTCATTTTGGATCAACTGGTTGACTTTGGGATAAAGGGTAATCTACTACGGTGGATTCGGGGCTTCCTGAGTAACAGGACCTCCTGTGTGTTTTTCAATGGTGCGCTCAGTCCTTTGCGCAGTTTTCATCTTGGTACGCCTCAAGGTGGTGTTCTCAGCCCATTGTTATTTAATATTCTGATGCATCGGTTGCTCACTTCTCTCCCTGATATTCCTGGAACTACAATTACGTGCTATGCTGATGATATCTGTGTTCATTCTACCTCACCAAGGGATCTCCAGCGGTTTCTTGACTCCTTCTCTGTGGCCTCCTCTCACTGTGGCATTATTGTCTCCCCAGATAAGAGCAGAATATTCACCTGCCGCCTTCCTCAAGCTCAGCCAGTGTTTACCATTGGAGGGACTGTCATTCCCATGTGTTCCCAGTACTGCTACCTGGGTGCGCCAGTCAATATTTGGCCGATTGTCCCTGCCAGACCTCAAGACCATCCCATTGTCCAGGACTTATTGGGTCATCTCCAGCGCCGACTTACACCACTTCAATGGCTATCTAACAACTCCTTGGGCATCTCCATCCCAGTAGCCAGGACCATCTCTATTGCTTTTATCCATTCAGTTGTTGATTACCTTTCCCCTGCTCTGATTCAACTTCCTAGGGCTACTCTGGAAACTTTAGAAAAATTTCAAAATAGAGCAATGAGAATTATTCTCGGCTGTCCAATGTCGACGAGGATAGTGAACATGCAGCGTGAGTTGCGTCTTCCCCCATTAGTGGAGAGAATTTATTCTAATGTTACTTGCTTCACTGTCAAGTGCCTCCATTTCCCACATCTTTCACCCCATTACTCTCAGTCAGTCAGGACATCTCTTAGACCAAACTACCCAGTCCCTCCCATACTGCCTGCTTGACGTACTCTTATAAGGTCTGTTTCCTCTGTGCTCCGTGGTCTTAATATAGATATAATGGTTGCAGACGTCCCCTCAGGGCCCCCTCCATGGATGCTACAAACACCTGATGTGAGCTTTACACCTACTTCCAAGTCGGAGCTGCCTTCTCTACAGTGGCAGTTGGCTCTGGAACACATAGAAACAGTGACTTCCTCCATCACAGATCCATACTGCCTCTACACTGATGGCTCATTGCAGGTGGATGGTGCAGCAGGTTGTGCTGTTTTCTCGCCTGACCTGGAGTCACCTCCAGGGGCCTGGGTTTGCCGTCGTCTCTTTAACCACTCTAGCTCAACATTGTGTGAACTGTATGCCATTCTGGATGCTGTTAGTGTTGTTTGTCAACGTGGAGTGAATGCTGCCATTTTTTGTGACTCCAAACCTGCCCTTCATTCCCTCTCTAGTGTTCAGCCCACACACTCTACTGTTATTCAGCAGATTTTATCGTTTTTGGCCTTATTGCGTCACCGTAACTTGACTGTCAAATTGTTATGGGTGCCATCCCATGTAGGTTTACGTCACAATGGTACAGTTGACAGACTCGCAAAGGAAGCCTGCCATCTGCCTCCTCGTGGTGCTGGACGTCCTCTCTCCCTGACATGTTACCTCTTTAAAGTCCGCTCTGCCGCTCTCCTCCCTGTACGGCGACGCAGGGATGCAGAGAGGCCCTTCAGCATCTCCATCACCCATTACGAGTCTGTCTGCCATCACAAATATTCCTACCGTCGTCGAGGCCTCATGGTTCGGAGGCACAATGTAGTCTCTGCTTGTTTGAGGCTTGGCTACCGGCCACCGTGGCAGGTTGCTGGGATGCAAGGTGAGCCTCCCTTCACTGAGTGTCGCTTGTGTCGAGCGCCTCGTGCTAACACTATAGAGCACTATTGCCTAGCCTGCCCCACTGTCCGACACTTGGTGCCCCAGGGCCTGCCACTTGATGTGGTTTGTCGACACCTGCTGAACCATCAGGTTCTGGAGGAACTTCTGGTGCGCCACCCTCGTTTTGGTGGATTTAAGTAGGTCATGATATAAATATTTGTCTGTATGCTTGTGCTTCATTCTGTTATGTTTTCGTGATGTGAGTGTTTGTGCGCATGTGTGTGTGCTTGTGTGTGTATGTGGTCATTGGGTTCTCGTGAGTCCCGCTTACTCTTATGTACTGTTGTCTGCCTATTGACTGACTCTACGGCGCAATGAATTAAAAAAAAAAAAAAAAAAAAAAGTCCCGAAGTGCAGACACACTTCAAATGGGGCCCCTTATCAAGAATATAGAAGAGGACGCGTCGCTTCTACACACGTCGTCTAATCCTAACCTATGATCAATGAGGGGCCCCCGTGTCAGGTGTGTCTGCTTCATATGTCCGAAACTGTACGTGCGTGGAGAGAGAGAGAGAGAGAGAGAGAGAGAGAGAGAGAGAGAGAGAGAGAGAGAGAGAGAGAGAGACAAGCGCCAGACATAAAAGGGATGAGAGTAGGAAAGTGAAGAAGGACACGAAGGATAGAAGGTCGGTGAGTAAATTTTGGAGACAGACAAAGCCCATTCCATGGATCTTGTACCAACACAATCAAATATCCACCGACACTTACTTTCCATCATAGTAAAATATCTTCGTAATAAAGAACAACACATGTATCATTTTGCAACACCTCATAATAATAATAATTGAGGGGGTTGAATTGACGTAAGGTGTTGTTGTATGATTATATCTTGATATGACACTGATTTTTTATTTGTACGATGGAGGGAAAGTGTCGGTGGTTATTTGACTGTGGCTGTACCAACACTTTACACCAATAAGTAGAGCATAAAGTGCAACCACCAGGTCCTTATACGATACTATACTTCATGGGAATTCTGTAAGGAAATAATAAATAATATATATATTTATTATGAGGGTATTCACAGTGGTAGGTCAGTTGCCATGTGTGTGTGTGTGTGTGTGTGTGTGTGTGTGTGTGTGTGTGTGTGTGTGTGTGCTAACTGGAGATGGATATCGAAAGTTAAAATAATGTAACTTACGTAATATGATGAACAGACAGAATGCCTCCAGAAACGAATGATTGTGTCATTTGTTTTCTTTCGGTATAGGCCTGAATTTGAAACCCTATATAAACAGACGTACAGCCACAATAAAATAACCACTGACACTTTCCTTCCATCGTGCAAATAAATCAGTATCATATCAAAATATAACCATACAACACCTTACGTCAACTCAACCCCCTCAATTATTATTATGAGGTGCTGCAAAATCATACACGTGTTGTTTTCTATTACCAAGATATTTACTACGATGGAAGAAAAGTGTCGGTGGATATTTGATTGTGGCTGTACAGTAAACAAAGAATGAAAATCGTAAAGGAATGCAACTGGGTGGAGAGATGCTAAACTACACGAAGTTATTATTATTATTATTATTATTATTATTATTATTATTATTATTATTATTATTATCATTTCACTCTGAGTTAGGTAACCAGGCCCATAGACCCACGCCAGAATATCTAGTTGTGGACATTTGGGTTCTATTTCATGTGTTCCGATCTCGTTAAATCCATTGGGCAGTGACCAGATCCTACAACAGGTATTATTCTAACCCTGAGGGGATTTTCTATTGGAAACCGCGGGTGCAGAAAGCAAGGAGGGACAGTTGAATAAATTAAAGGTGATGGCTGGGATGCAGAGGGGCGCCAAAACCCTTAATTAAGGTGGTAATATACGTATGGTACTGTACAGCCACAATCAAATAACCACCGACACTATTCTTCCATCGTGCAAATATATAACAACTTATGTCAACTCAACCCCTTCAATTATTATTATGAGGTGCTGCAAAATCATACACGTGTTGTTCTTTATTATTAAAATATTTACTACGATGGAAGGAAAGTGTCGGTGGATATTTGATTGTGGCTGTACACTGGATCAAAAAAGTATCGCGCAGGTGGGGTCCGATGGTTCTGTAAATGATCGCTACAGCTCATGATAAAAAGCTCGTTTTCAGTAGCCATCGTCTTAGGTGTCAGAATGTTTCACGAGGGAAATGCGCGATACTTTTTTGATCGAGTGTACATACATTAGAGAACAGTGATTCCCCCAAAGTATGACACGAATCAGGACCAGGTTAATAAAAATAATGGTTGTCTGTTGCAGGGAATAGTGTGGAGGAATTAACTGCACTAGATATACCAACACTGTATAGTCGGAGCTGCTCGGCCAGACAGCTTGAGGAACTTGTAGGGGAGGTCGCCGAGTGGTTAGTGTTCTGGACTCGTATCCTAGAGGTCGGGATATCGATCCTCTCCCGATTTGAGTTTGAGGCACTAACTATAAAGCCACCGAACGACGTAAAACACCCTTAATGGTACCATAACAGCTGCAGTATTTGGGAATTACCCTCACTTCCCTCCCTCTGTGGCTGGGTACCAGTTCGGAAGTCGTGACGTGTGTGTGTGTGTGTGAGTAGCAGTTGACCTGGGCCATGGTAACGGGCTTGATGAAGCCTATGTCCAGTGTCGGAACATATTAAAAAAAAAAAAAAAAAAAAACAGCATGTATAGTAGTATCCCCTTCAGTATTGCTCCTTGATATGGATTCCTTGATTCAACATGTTCACCATAACAATGTCTGACAACTGCTAATCCCTCCTTTTATTTCTTCTTTTCAACCATTCCTCCTTTTCTTCTTTCCCACGAACCTATTTTCACCCATATTTTTTAGTCCTTTCCCATTACCTTTCCCTTCCATACTCTATTCAATCATTTCAATAACTTCCCATGTCCACATTTTAGAAACATGAACGTGTGCCTACAGACCAACTCATTTACAAGACCGGTACAGCCACCAGAACTAATAAGTATCCAGGTGTGCTTAGAATACCTATAGAGACTGCTGTAGGTAAATACACAATAAGTTCTCATTTGGAATTATATCGTTGGTGAATTAGATTGTTCAAACGAAATAATTCTGTTGGGCCCGCCAGCACAGGCATAAGGCGCAAGCAGAGGTACAGTTGGACACATGAATGGGTGGTACAGCCCAAGTGAAAGATGGTCAATTTCTCCCAATATCAAGTTCCTTAGTGCCAAATAGGAGACATCAGGGGCAGAAGTCAGTATTGAGGATGGTAATAAAAAACAAGTACCTGATAATAGACACTGGTTACTCAAATGGGACAAGTATCTTTCACCTGGGCTGTACCACCCATTCATGCGTCCAACTGTACACTCGTGATACATCATTTCTGACCAGAGTGTGAGGAGCAGAAAGCTTCGAATCGCCTGGTATTGCTCATTTCCCCACCCAGTACACCTATAGAGGCTGAGTTCGAATGCAGGATGTGTGTGTGTGTGTGGTGCCTGCCGTTCGTCTCTGGTCAGGGATTTCGTATCACGAGTGTACTTTTCCCTGCAACTAAAAAAAAAAAAAAAAAAAAAATTGTTCAAAGGTTCAACCAAAGCTGTATATATATATCAGTGCTCGTGACCGTATCATGATTAAAATGAAGTTATATTTACATGATAATACCGTGGAAAGTATAGCCTAAACTTTAACACCTTCATGACCCTCTGTATTGTCATCATATCTTTAATTTCTTCACTTACATCAGTCATTCATTTAGATAGTATAGTGGTCAGCAATTAAGTAAGGACAATTGCATACAAAAATATACACATACATAAAAATATATAGTTGTGTGTAAATGTATCGTTACCTTATTTAAAGCGAGCAATAACCAATATACCGATTTAAAATAAGAATTAATACAAGAACTATAAGGGAAAAAACCCAACAAAAGGTTTATTTTTAACATCCCGTCCTTCTAACATAACATGAGCTCCAACCAGAATTTATGTACAGCCACAATCAAATAACCACCGACACTTTCCTTCCATTGTGCAAATAAATCAGTATCATATCAAAATATAATCATACAACACCTTATGTCATTTCAAATCCCTCATTTATTATTATGAGGTGCTGCAAAATCATACACGTGTTGTTCTTTATTGCCAAGATATTTACTACTATGGAAGGAAAGTGTCGGTGGATATTTGATTGTGGCTGTACACTCGTGAATTCGCGACCACATCCCCAAATGTTTATGTCATCTGAGCTGGTAACACTGTGTGGGGAAGGTGTCATTGTAGGTGAAAGATTGTATCATGTCGTTCTACTATGTTCCACCTACTCTGATTCCTCTCCAAATAAATGTTACCAGCTCAAATGACATAAAGATCTAAGTACAGCCACTCTCAAATAACCACCGACACTTTCCTTCCACCGTGCAAATAAATCAGTATCATAATCAAAATATAATCATGCAACACCTTATGTCGACTCAACCCCCTCAATTATTATTATGAGGTGCTACAATATGATACACGTGTTGTTCTTTATTACCAAGATAATTACTAAGATAGAAGGTAGGAAAGTGTTGGTAGTTATTTGATTGTGGCTGTATGTGGTCGCGAATTTACGAGTTGGAGTGTACGTCTGTAAGCTTCAGTGACCGTGCATCAATACTGTGATACTCTGAACCTCAAGCATCAGTCACAGGTTTAACAAGGCTGATGAGTGTTCTGTGAATTTGTGTGCGCTGCTGTATTGGTGTCGGTGCAGTGGTTGGTGGGGTTTCATGGCTCTCGTGGCGTCTGGCCGGGGGGTGGGGGGGCAGGGGGAGAGGCAGGTGTTTCCCGCCTTGGGGTGGTCCGGGTGTGCTGGGGGCTGGGGGTCGTGGCTGTGTTGTAGTAGTTTTGTAAATAGTAGTTTTTATTAATGTTTGTATTTTTGATATTGTTTGTATTTTGATACTTGAAATGTCTTCACTTAGGACTTAAGCTAGGAGTACTAATAAAAAAATGTATTTCCATTGGGTCTGCTAATGAGATGTATAGAATAAACAGTTGCACTTGAACTTGAACACACACAGTCACACACACACACGCACTCAATTATCCTCACCCAACTCTAGCTAAACGCCCCCATACACGCACAGTTTTAACTGACCGTCCGACTGAACTGACGGACTGCATTCCGAGGTGTGTGCCCACCTTCCCTCCTAACTCCTAACCTCAGTTAACAACCAGCCAGCACCATGACAACATCTCTTCCTCCCTAACACTTGGACATTTTGCTTCTCAGCCTACCTGGGGAGCTCATATGTATGAACAAAAAAAAAACGAGAGAGATTCATCTTTGTCCTTTAGTTTACTTAACAGCACATCATAGGCAGCTCCTTTCTTGTTTCTGTCTGAGCAATCACTGCTTTTCACTTTCCATATACATGGATATCCCCTGTAAATTATATCGATATTACATCAATAAATTATATCAATATTATATTAATATCATATCAATAAATTATATCAATAATATTAATATATTCCCCCGAAAACACTCTATCCTCTCGGCACACAGACATTTCCAAAGAGACAGCGCCGAGTAAGTGAAAGAGCGAGTGAGGAAACGAGAGAATGAAGGAATAAGCAAGCGAGGAAATGAGTGAATGAAGGAATAAGTGAGTGAGGAAACGACTGAATGAAGGAATAAGCGAGTGAGGAAATGAATGAATGAAGGAATAAGCGAGTGAGGAAATGAATGAAGGAATAAGTGAGAAAGCGAAGAAATGAGTGAGTGAAATGAATGAGAAAACCAAGTAAATGAATGAAGGAATAAAGGAATAAGCAAGCAAGCGAGTGAGGAAACGAGCGAGTGAGTGAGTGAATGAAGGAGTAAGTAAAGGGCGTCCCAGTTGGCTACTATTAATGAGACTTGGCCTGAAGAAGCAATAACTCACATGGTTCCATTCCAACACCACAACGGTTGGTGTGGAACTGATCGTACTGACACAAGATTTTCAACATGTAAAGTTGGACACATGAATGAGTGGTACAGCCCAAGTGAAAGATGGTCCATTTCTCTCAATATCAAGTTCCTTAGTGCCAAATAGGAGACATCAGGGGCAGAAGTCAGTATTGAGGATGGTAATAAAAAGCAACTACCTTATAATTTACATAGGTTAGGTTAGGTTAGGTTGGGTTGGGTTGGGTTGGGTTGGGTTAGGTTAGGTTAGGTTGGTAAATAGGTGGGGCAGAAGTCAGTATTGAGGATGGTAATAAAAAGCAAGTACCTGATAATAGACACTGGTTACTAAAATGGGACAAATATCTTTCACCTGGGCTGTACCACCCATTCATGCGTCCAACTGTACTTCAGTTCATCCGGTCGGCTTTCCGTCCAGACTGCCGTTCAAAATACCCCCATACACGCTCAAACTGGCCTGCAGTTAACGGTTTAAATTGTTTTTTGTCAGTCGGACGGTGAGTTAAAACTGTGCGTGTATGGAGGGCTTAATACACACACAACCCTCCCCCTCCCAACATACTCAATTATCCTTACCCAACTCTATCTAACACACACACACACACACAGACTCAATCATCCTCAACCTAACATCCTCATTCAACTCTATCTAACACATACACACACACACGCACTCAATCATCCTCAACCTAACATCCTTATTCAACTACACAAACACACACACACACACACACACACACACACACTCAATCATCCTTTAACCTAACATCCTCATTCAACTCTATCTAACACACACACACACACACACAGACACACACACACACACACACTCATTCAACTCTACACAGACACACACACACACACACACACTCAATCATCCTTTAACCTAACATCCTCATTCAACTCTATTTAACACACACACACACTCACACACCATCCTCAACCTAACATCCTTATTCAACTCTATACACACATACACTCAATCAAACACACATACACACAATCATCCTCACCCAACTCTAGCTAAAGCCCTCCATACACGCACACTTTCCATATACATGGATATCCCCTGTAAATTATATCGATGTTATATCAATAAATTATATCAATATTATACTAATATCATATCAATAAATTATATCAATAATATTAATAAATTATATCAATAATATTAATAAATTCCCCCGAAAACATTATATCCTCTCAGCTCACAGACATTTCCTCAGAGACAGCGCCGAGTGAGTGAATAAGCGAGTGAGGAAACGAGTGAATGAAGGAATAAGCAAGCGAGGAAATGAGTGAATGAAGGAATAAGCAAGCGAGGAAATGAGTGAATGAAGGAATAAGCGAGTGAGGAAATGAGTGAATGAAGGAATAAGCGAGTGAGGAAATGAATGAAGGAATAAGTGAGAAAGCGAAGTAATGAGTGAGTGAAATGAATGAGAAAACCAAGTAAATGAATGAAGGAATGAAGGAATAAGCAAGAAAGCGAGTGAGGAAACGAGCGAGTGAATGAGTAAATGTGTAAGTAAAGGGCGTCCCAGTTGGCTACTATTAATGAGACTTGGCCTGAAGAAGCAATAACTCACATGGTTCCATTCCAACACCACAACGGTTGGTGTGGAACTGACGTACTGACACAAGATTTTCAACATGTAAAGTTGGACACATGAATGGGTGGTACAGCCCAAGTGAAAGATGGTCCATTTCTCCCAATATCAAGTTCCTTAGTGCCAAATTGGAGACATCAGGGGCAGAAGTCAGTATTGAGGATGGTAATAAAAAGCAACTACCTCATAATTTACATAGGTTAGCTTAGGTTAGGTTAGGTAGGTTAGGTTGGGTTGGGTTGGGTTGGATTAGGGTGGTAAATAGGTGGGGCAGAAGTCAGTATTGAGGATGGTAATAAAAAGCAAGTACCTGATAATAGACACTGGTTACTCAAATGGGACAAGTATCTTTCACCTGGGCTGTACCACCCATTCATGCGTCCAACTGTACTTCAGTTCATCCGGTCGGCTTTCCGTCCAGACTGCCGTTCAAAATACCCCCATACACGCTCAAACTGGCCTGCAGTTAACGGTTTAAATTGTTTTTTGTTAGTCGGACGGTGAGTTAAAACTGTGCGTGTATGGAGGGCTTAATACACACACAACCCTCCCCCTCCCAACATACTCAATTATCCTTACCCAACTCTATCTAACACACACACACACACAGACTCAATCATCCTCATCCAACTCTATCTAACACACACACACACACACACACACACACACACATTCAATCATCTTCAACCTAACATCCTCATCCAACTCTATCTAACACACACACACACACACACACACTCAATCATCCTCAACCTAACATCCTCATTCAACTCTATCTAACACACACACATACACACACACACACACACACTCAATCATCCTCAACCTAACATCCTCATTCAACTACACACACACACACACACTCAACCTAACATCCTTATTCAACTCTATCTAACACACACACAAACACAGACATCTTTTTCTTTTCTGCTGCTACCATTCAGGTTTGGCCACAGTGGGTTTTATTTCTCCAGAGCGCTCAGTGATCTGCATGTGCTTTCCTCTGTCACACCCGGGACTTGCATCATTTCTTCTTTCACTGCATCCCTAAACCTTCCATTTGATCTACCTCTCTTCCTCCTGCCGGGTACACTCGTGATACATAATTTCTGACCAGAGTGTGAGGAGCAGAAAGCTTCGAATCGCCTGCTATCGTTCATTTCCCCACTCAGTACACCTATAGAGGCTGAGTTCGAATGCAGGGTAAGTGTGGTGCCTGTCGTTCGTCTCTGGGTCAGAAATTACGTATCACGAGTGTACAGATCCATTTCTATATAACATCTTCTTTCCCACATAATTCTCTTCCCTTCTCTTGACATGCCTAAACCATGACCTCAGTCTTGCTTCTCTATATCTGTCCCTAAACCGACGTACACTCGCAATCCAAAATATGTATCCAGGCTTGCTTCGAATAGCCTGATCGAGTATTAAGCGACTTCAAGCAAATATGAAACAGGATAAGCGTTGTAATTGGTTCACTAGTATGTCAAACGATTCGAAACTTCAACAACAAGACTTGGATACAAATTTTGGATTGTGAGTGGTACTACAGTATGTGTGTTGTTCCTCGTATGTGCTCGTTTCTGATTTGGTTTATAGCTTTTTGTCATTCCCAGAGCGAATCGCAACATCTTCAGTTCCTCCTCTTCTAATTCCGCCTCCTGTCGTTTCTTTGTGGGTCCCGGTACTGTTTCCATATCGTATACTTTCCCTTTTGTTCTGGCGGAAACTTTACTGTTAGATATCACGTCTGTCACCTTCCTCCACCCATTCCATCCAGCCTGCACTCTCTTCTTCTTCTTCACATTTTTACTACACACACACACACACACATACACACACACACAGAGTCATCCTCACTCTAGCATAATTTAATATTTCTCTCAACCCTATTTATCACACACACACGCACACAAATAATCCTCACTCTTACATGCACAGCACACACACACACAGAGTCACACACACACACACGCACACAGTCACGCACGCACACACAGAGTCACACACACACACACACACACACACACACACACACTCACTCAATCATTACCAACCTAGCAATTTCCCTCAACCCTATCTAACACACACACACACACACATACACATATATATCATCCTCACCGTTAC
>JAWQEG010000010.1:1025000-1085375 GCA_033782935.1 Petrolisthes cinctipes
AGGTAGTGTTGCAGGTGTTAAATGGAGTTCTTATTCGGTGTTAAGGTGGTGTGTGTGATTTGGTGGTGTTAATTGCAGTTTGTGTGTGTGTGTGTGTGTGTGTGTGTGTGTGTGTTAAGGTAGTGTGTGTGCGTGATATTGTTTTGTGTGTGTGTTACTTTGGCATTGAATGTTAAGATGCTGTGTGTGTGAATTGGTGGTGTTAAATGGAGGGTTTTATTTTCTGTGTTAAGGTGGTGTGTGTGATATTGCTTTGAGTGTTAAGGTGGTGTGTGTTATTTGGATTTCAGTGTTAAGGTAGTGTGTATGTGTGTGTGTGTGTGTGTTAAGGTGGTGTGTGTTATTTGGATTTCAGTGTTAAGGTAGTGTGTGTGTGTGTGTGTGTGTGTGTGTGTGTGTGTGTGTGTGTGTGTGCGTGTGTGTGTTAAGGTGTTGTGTGTGTTATTTGGATTTCAGTGTTAAGGTAGTGTGTGTGTGTGTGTGTGTGTTAAGGTGTTGTGTGTGTTATTTGGATTTCAGTGTTAAGGTAGTGTGTGTGTGTGTGTGTGTGTTAAGGTGTGGTGTGTGTTATTTGGATTTCAGTGTTAAGGTAGTGTGTGCGTGTGTGTGTGTGTGTGTGTGTGTGTTAAGGTGTGGTGTGTGTTATTTGGATTTCAGTGTTAAGGTAGTGTTTGTGTGTGTGTGTGTGAATTGGTGGTGTTATATGATGTTTTTTTCCGTGTTCGTTAAATGGTGGATTTTCGGTGTTAAATGGTGTCTTTCGGTGTTAAGGTGTGTGTGTGATTTTGAATTGTGTGTTAAAGTGATAAGTGTGTGTGTTACCTTGCCGTTGCGTGTTAATGTGGTGTTAGTGTGTGTGTGTGTGTGTGTGTGTGTGTCTGTGTGTGTTATTTGAGTTACGTGTTAAAGTGATATGTGTGTGTGTTTCCTGGCCGTTGCGTGTTAATGTGGTGTGTGTGTGTGTGTGTGTGTCTGTGTGTGTTATTTAAGTCGAGTGTTGAGGTGATGTGTGTGTGTGTGTGTGTGTGTGATTTGGTGTCGAGTGATAAAGTGATGTGTGTGTGTGTGATATTTGAGTCGAGTGTTGATGTGATGTGTGTGTGTGTGTGTGTGATTTGGTGTCGAGTGATAAAGTGATGTGTGTGTGTTATTTGAGTCGAGTGTTGAGGTGATGTGTGTGTGTGTGTGTGTGTGTGTGTGAAAGTGTGATTTGGTGTCGAGTGATAAAATGATGTGTGTGTGTGTTATTTGAGTCGATTGTCGAGGTGATGTGTGTGTGTGTGATTTGGTGTTGAGTGTTAATGTGATATGTGTGTATGTGTTACTTAAGTCGAGTGTTGAGGTGATGTGTGTGTGTGTGATTTGGTGTTGAGTGTTAATGTAGTGTGTGTGTGTGTGTGTTTTTGCGTTGAGTGTTAAGGTGGTGTGTGAGATTTGGTGCTTTTTCGGTGTTAAAGTGGTGCATTTAGACGGTGTTAAATAGTGATTTAGAGGTGTTAAATGGTGATTCGGGGATTGGTGATAAGCTGCGTGTTAAATGGTGTTTTTTCGGTGTTAAGGTTGTTCGGTTTGGTAGTTTTTACGGTGTTAAATGGTGCTTTTTTCGGTGTTAAGGTGGTGCATTTAGACGGTGTTAAATAGTGGTTTAGAGGTGTTAAATGGTGATTCGGGGATTGGTGTTAAGCTGAGTGTTAAGTTGGTGTGGTTTGAGGGATAATTAAAGGTAATTTTGAGGGTGGTGTTAGGCTGAGTGTTAAATGATTGTTTTTTTTTTTTTTTTTTTTTTTGGGGGGGGGGGGGTATAAAGGGGTTAATACACTTTTGCTAAATCTGGAGCAAATGATTCCTCCAAACGTTTCCAGGCAACAGACCCCCATTATTTTTCTTCATCTGATCCTAATTTCCTGGCATACTTTGGAGGAATTAAGACACTCCAATGTATCAAATGTTGTGTATTAATTACCCTCTTAATTAATTAATACTGTACATAATATTATGAATCCTGAATCCTCCAAATTATGTCACAAAACTGAAGGCCTATTTGTGTAACATTCAGGGTTTTTTTTTTTTTTGTATGTTTTCTAGTATAGTTTGGAGGAATTTTGACTTCCAAATTATACCTAAAAGAAATTTTCTCTATATTATTTTAATCATATTTAAGGGCATATTATACGTTTGGTACAGCCGTGACAATCAAATAACCACCGACACTTTCCTTCCATCGTGCAAAGAAATCAGTATCATATCAAAATATATTCATACAACAACACCTTACATCAACTCCAGCCCCTCAATCATTATTATTATAAGGTGCTGCAAAATATATACATTCAACAACACCTTACGTCAACTCAACCTCCTCAATCATTATTATTATGAGGTGCTGCAGAATACAATCATACAACACCTTACGTCAACTCAACCCCCTCAATCATTATCATTATGAGGTGCTGCAAAATATAATCATACAACACCTTATGTCAACTCAAGCCCCTCAATCATTATTATTAGGTGCTGCAAAAACATACACTTGTTGTTCTTTACTACCAAAAGATATTACCAAGATATGAGGTGCTGCAAAATCACACAAGTGTTGTTCTTTATTTTACAAAGATATTTACTACGACGATTGAAGTTTTTTATCGGTGGGTATTTGATTGTGGCTGAACATACGGTACATTGAAGAGCCTTGATTCCTCCAAAGTATGCCAGGAAACAGTGCCATATTATCAAAAATAATGGTTGCCTGTTGCTATTGACCATGGGGTAGGATGAGAGAGAGAGAGAGAGAGAGCCTATTGATACTCCATCAGGCTAGAGAGAGATGAGTTACAAGGAGTTACAAGGAAAAGAAGTACCCTAGGGGACCTTACGATCCATACAAAGAGGGTACCTGTGGGTTTAGTTGCGCAAGTAGGCGACCGTCCTCGAATGTGTCATGTGAAACCATCAAGGAACACTCGCACAACGGCTTAAACACCTAGACGGTGATTTAAGGCTTTGTCTAATCTGGACTTGAACTGATCCACAGAGTTGCTGTTGACCACATCAGCAGGAAGCGCGTTCCAAGTACCGCAGATGCTGTATGTAAAGAACTTACCACACAGATCACGGTTGTATCGCTTTAGTTCAAGTTTGTAGCCATGATTCCTGGTTGTGCCCTCACTGAGTTGGAAAATGTCCCTGTAGTCTACATTGTCAAAGCCTCGTAGTATTTTAAACACTTCGATAAGCTGACCACGCAGTCTCCGGGTTTCCAAAGAGAACAGGTCGAGTTCTACCAACCGATCTTTATAGCTCTTGTGTCTAAGAGAGGGTATAAGTTTGGTTGCCCTGGCTTGCACTCGTTCCAATCTCGCGAATATCCTTCCGGTAAGAAGGACTCCAAAACTGGACTGCATACTCCAGGTGCGGTCGGACAAGGGAATTGTACAGACAAAGTACTATCTCCTTGTTCCGGTATCCAAACTGTCGCTTTATGTACCCTAACATCCTTTGGGCTTTCTTCTCAGCCTCAATACACTGCTTTGAGAACTTGAGGTCGCTGGTGATAGTTACACCCAAGTCTTTCTCAGTATCAGTGCTTACGAGAGCATTGCCCTTAAGGTTATACTCTGTTCGGGGGTTTCTGTGGCCTATATGCATAACTTTGCATTTGTTCACGTTAAATGGCATTTGCCACGTGTCAGACCACTCCCCGATCTTCCTAAGATTCTTCTTGTAAGCGGGTAGTATTTCCTTCTTTCGCGACATTCATACCAAGCTTAGTATCATCGGCGAATTTGGAAATCTTGGCAACCATGTCACCATCCACGTCATTAACATAGATGATAAAACAGTAGTGGTCCCAGAACAGAACCTTGGGGAACACCGCTAGTAACGGGCACCCACTCTGAAGCCTGTCCATTCACTACCACCCGCTGCCGTCTGTCACTTAGCCAGTTCTCTATCCAATTTGCCACATTTCCGTCTATGCCCAGTGCACGCACTTTCGAAGGAGGCGGCGGTGGGGTACCTTATCAAAGGCTTTCTGAAAGTCTAAGTAGACAACATCGACCGCTTTATCCCGATCATGCTCACTGAAAACAAAATGGAAGAATTCCACCAGATTTGTGAGGCATGACCGGTGCTGCCGGAACCCATGCTGGGAAAACCCTCAGTAGCAAAATTTGATTCTAAGTGTGCTGTTATTTTGTCCACCATGATGCTCTCCATGAGTTTACAGACTATCGAGGTTAAACTGATGGGTCTGTAGTTTGACGGTTGGCTAGCATCTCCCTTCTTGAAGATAGGAGTCACCTCTGCCTCACGCCAGTCTCTAGGAACGCATCCAGTCTGGATTATCCTGTTGAAGACCATGCACAGGTGCCGTGATTACTACACCATGCACCTTCTTTCAACACTCTAGGTAAGAACCCATCCGGACCGGGGGACTTGTTTGCTTTTAATTTCGATTATTTTTTCTCTCGATTTCTTCTTGGGTGAAGACCATTGACTCCAACTTCTCACTGAAGGAGTCCAAAGGTTCGGAATGGGACCACTCTCCTCAGAGAACACTGAAGAGAAGTACTCATTTAAGAGGTTAGCATTTTCTGCATCAGAGTGCATCAATGCTCCATCCTCATTCACCAAGGGACCGATCCTGCGTCGGATTGGTTTACGGCCATTCACATAACTGAAAAACTCCTTGGGGTTCTCTTTGCAGAGTCTAGCCACACGGACCTCCTCAGCACGCTTAGCCGCCCTTATTTTGGACTTCACGTTTCGATTCAGTCTTCTATGACCGTCAAAGTCCCCAGATGCCTTCGCTCGACGATACGCAGTTCTCCTCTCCCTTAGTAGTTACGGATTTCCCGATTAAACCACTTCGGTTGAATGAACTTCTGACCTGTTCCCTTCAGAGGAATAAAGCGCGACTGAAGTTCCATGAAGGAAGACAAGAATGACCTCCACAGATCATCAGCACTCTCTCCCTCCTCTAGTTCCATTTCAGCAACGCCTTCACGAAGACCTGCAAAGTCCGCTCTCCCCATGTCTAATTTTCTATGCACCGGGGTCACGGACTCCATATTAGGGACCTTAACTGAAAATCTTATAAGCTTGTGGTCGCTTCCACCTATTTCTTCATTTACAGAGAGGTCTTGAATGATGTCATCCTCGGAGGTGAGGACCAAGTCGAGTATGTTAGCACCTCTTGTTGGCTCCCTTACCCATTGAGTGAGGAATTCATCATTTACAAACTCCAAGAGTGGTGTGTTCTCGGCAGAGGGCTCTCTGGTTTCCCAGTCAACATGTGTGTTGAAGTCCCCCATAAGGATGCACACCCTGCCGTCCACTAGTTCAACCCAGCAACTGGTATAGGTCCCTGTCCATCTCATTGAGTTGTCTAGGGGGTCTATAAAGCAGGTCAACTCCAAGGAGCTCGTGGTTCGATGTGATGTTGCAGGTCATCGATATGATGGAGTTCTTTACATACAACAGCACACCACCACCCCCTCTGTCCTCTCTATCTTTGTGGAAGAGTTGGTAGCCTGGAATCACGAATTCCCCTTTCGGATGGACCTGGCGTTGAACAATAGAACCTTCAGGGAACCCCAACTGCAGGGCTCCCTATACTCTTCCGTTTCCCGGTTTGGTCATTGTCTTGGTAGTGCTGGGGATATCCTCTTCAGGATCTCAGCGAATGTCTTCTCTGTGGTCACTCTAGCATAGCGACGAGGGCTCTCCTTCACGCTCGGTCGAGTGCTCCTGAGACATCGTCGGACGGCTTCTTCCATTAATTTGGAAAGCACTTCTTTCCCCTTTAGTGAGAGATGTGTGCCATCCCTCTGGTAGAGGTCGTCTCTACCAAAGAGTGAGGTGTAGGGGTCCACAAAGAACACCCCCTCGGCAGTACACAAATCAGCCAGGCGCTGATTTACTGCAATGTTCTTTGACAGAGCAGTCCCTAAAGGGCCTCTCCTTGGGAGCATGCCAACAACTACCCTTCTGCGGGTTTTTGACCCACAGTCGTCTACTGCACCGAGCACACCGAGAGGACTCCTTCGGTCATGCCTACTCTACCATTTCTCAGGTAGATGTCATTACCACTCACCATGAGTGCAATGACAGCAGATCTGGACGTTTGGATCCTCTCAGCTTCCTTTCGGAGGTCAGCATTGCCACAACCTGGCAAACAATTCACCTTCACAGAAGTGTGAAGGCGATCTGCCATTAGGGGTTCCAGCCCTCGTGCCTGGGAATCACCTACAATGTGTATATCCACAGGCCTCTCCTTGGTAGGAGCACGAGATGCCTTGTGAGGAACCCGAGAGTGTTTTGAATTCCTGCCGGGCTCGTCACTTCCTCCAGGTTGCTTCTTCTTCGTCTTCTTTTCCTTCTTCATTTTCTTTTCCTTCTTATTTGATTCCTCACTTTCCTCTAATCCCTCCTCAATTGTCTTCTTGGGTTTTTCTTCCTTCTCCATATTCCCCTCCTCTTTTCCATCACACTTTTCTGCAGTCTCTTTTCCTTCTGCAGTCTCTTCTCCCTCTTCATTGTTGCTGTTCTTCTTCTTGTTGTTCTTCTTCTTGTTGTTCTTTTTCTTGTTCTTCTTCTTCTTCTTCTTCTTTACCGCCGTGGTGGAGCTCTCCGGTGAAGAAGCTCCTTGGACTGCCTTGTCTCTCACATGGCAGTCACACCTCTGCGAGTCCATTCGGAGAACTTCCTCCTTTAGGGAGTTGTTCTCCTTCGTGAGCAGTGAGATGTGCTTCATCAACCTCTCCTCGAGTTTGCAAAAGTCGCAGACACTCGAGGAGTCTAGGTCGCTCGCACTCCTCCCGCTGAAGTCCTCACACCAGCGGTACACCTTGCATGTAGTACATGTAAATTTTCTTGCTGATGGACCAGTCATCTCGCTCTAATTCAATTTCAGACCAATAATATAAAAGAAAGGGTAGTGTGATTTGGTCTCGCATAAGTCTCATCCGCCTACTTCCAGAAGGTTTTCGGTCGTTCGGCCAACAGAAACCTTATGAGCCAAGCACACCAACCCTAAGGTCTCCCCTGGGTCGGACGGCCCCAATCGTGCCGCAGCTCCCAACTGAGCAGCACAAGAGTCCTAAGTAAATGGGACTCTGATTTTTCGACAGGGGTGCTTGAAGTGTAACCGTCGTCCTACTAATCCCTACTAATCCTCCATCCGTGGCCAAACTTAAAGCAAATAGTAAAACTAAATGTCCACGACTTAATCCGAGATCTTTTACTGGCCTGGCAGCCAGCGAGGCACGAAAGCTCTCTCACCAAAGAGCAGTCGAGCCTTTAGGCACATAAGAACGGTCACAGGGAGCTGGTCAGGCTTATTAATCTAAGAGAATACCTACGGGGGTCCTGAGGCATCTCCATTACTCGTACCCCACACGCCTGAGATCCCTTCAATCTCAGCCCTTTCGAAACCTGTGAGCGTTAAAAGGCGTTGTTTTAGGAGGTTCCAAAGCATAAGGTAGCTGGTGAGGTCCTTAACAATAAAAACTTATATCGAAAAGTGATGAAGATTTTTTTTTTTTTTTTTTTTTTTTTTTTTTTTTTTTTTTTTTTTTTTTTAGGACAGTTGAAGAGCAGTTGTGAAACTTAATATTAACATGAAGATTTGACAACTCTTAGTCAGGATCCTAATAACGCTACCTTTCTGGCACGGGTAACCCAACTGGACTAAATGTCCCCCACAGCATAGCTAGCAAAATTCAAACAGATCACACAAGCTCTCTCACCGACGGCAAGGGTGGTTGTCGAGAGAGAGAGAGAGAGACAGAGAGACAGAGAGACAGAGAGACAGAGACAGAGAGACAGAGAGAGAGAGAGAGATCAGAGAGAGAGAGAGAGCCAGAGAGAGAGAGACAGAGAGAGAGAGACAGAGAGAGAGAGAGGCAGAGAGAGAGAGAGAGGCAGAGAGAGAGAGAGAGGCAGAGAGAGAGAGAGAGAGGCCAGAGAGAGAGAGAGAGAGACAGAGAGAGAGAGAGATCGAGACAGAGAGAGACAGAGACAGAGACCAGACAGAGACAGAGACAGAGACAGAGAGAGAGAGAGAGAGAGAGAAGAGAGAGAGAGAGAGAGAGAGAGAGAGAGAGAGAGAGAGGGGGGGGGGGGGGGAACTGCAATGAGTGAATGAGAGAGTGTGTGTGTAAAGTGTGTTGAGTGTGTCAGTGGGTGAAAGAATGGATGATTGATGATGGTAACTGTAATTACAATAGAAGGACCTTGGTAATGGAGTTGTGAGTGTTACAGATGGAAGGAAAGTTTAATAAGCTCGAGCTGCGTAGTGGAATGATCGAAACAGTTAGGTACACACACACACACACACACACACACACACACACACACACATTCAGAGTCAACATACACAAACAAACACTTACTCAGCGTCAAAACACACACACACATAACATTTTAAACACTTTCTCAGTCAAAACACACACACACACAAACATTTAAACCACTTACTCGAGAGTCAACACACACACACATAAACATTTAAACACTTACTCAGAGTCAACACACACACACACACACACACACACACACACACACACACACACACACACACAAACACTTAAACACCTACTCAGAATCAACACACACACACACACACACACACACTTAAACACTTAATCAGAGTCAACACACACACACACACACAAACACACTTAAACATTTACTCAGAGTCAACACACACACACAAACACACTTAAACGATTTACTCAGAGTCGACACACACACAAACATTTAAACACTTACTCGGAGTCAACACACACACAAAACACTTAAACACCTACTCAGAGTCAACACACACACACACACACACACACAAACACTTAAACATTTACTCAGAGTCAAAACACACACACACACTCACACACACACAAACACACTTAAAACATTTACTCAGAGTCAACACACACACACACACACACACACACACAAACATTTAAACACTTACTCGGAGTCCAACACACACACACACTTAAACACTTACTCAGAGTCAACACACACACACACACACACACACTTCTATACATTAATACTGAGGACTCTGCCAGGGGTGAATGACATCCTAATCAATTAATTATCAACTCCCCTATGCTGACCACTCAATTATCTTAAGTTACAGACAGGTTCAGCAGTTTTTTTTTTTTTTTTTTTAGTACCCATCCTCTTGCATCTGTATATATAAAAAAAAAAAAAAAAAACTCTGGTGAGGGATAATTTCTTTAACATTTTTTTAGTACCCATCCTCTTGCATCTGTATAAAAAAAAAAAAACTCTGGTGAGGGATGATTTTCTTTAACATTTTTTAGTACCCATCCTCTTGAATCTGTATAAAAAAAAAAAAAAACTCTGGTGAGGGAATGATTTCTTTAACATTTTTTTAGTACCCATCCTCTTACATCTGTATAAAAAAAAAAAAAAAAAACTCTGGTGAGGGATGATTTCTTTCAACATTTTTTTAGTACCCATCCTCTTGCATCTGTATAAAAAAAAAAAAAAAACTCTGGTGAGGGATGATTTCTTTAACATGTGAATTAGATTGACCCCCGCCGCATTCGAAACTGCTTGTGACGTCACCTTCCACCACGTGGATTGGCCCCATTACGCCCCCTCTCATATACTGTGGCTTGGCGGGGCCCTACTTACTCTCAGTATGTCATTGGCAACTGTTGAATATGCTCCTTTTGGGGACTGAAGGGGAAATTCGGTAATCTCAATTCATGGTGTGCCAGTGTTCAGTCAAATCAGCAAGTTAATCTCCTAGATATTGGACAGAGAGAGAGAGAGAGAGAGAGAGAGAGAGAGAGAGAGAGAGAGGAGAGAGAGAGAGAGAGAGAGAGAGAGAGAGAGAGAGAGAGAGAGAGAGGAGAGAGAGAGCCTTCAAAATTAGTATTATGGAAACATCACCACTTGAAATGTTAATCTCTCTCTCTCTCTCTCTCTCTCTCTCTCTCTCTCTCTCTTCTCTCCTCTCTCTCTCTCTCTCTCTCTGTGCGCGTGAGTGTGTTTTTGTATACGTGTGTGTGTGTGTGTTATGTAATGACTGCAATCAATAATGACTTAAATGAGAGGGATACAAGTGGTGGTGGGACAAGAAAGGAGAAGACAGTGACAAGTCAGGTGAGTTGGTGGTAGCAGTGGTGAGAGTAGAGAGCAGCGAACGAGAAGTACGTACAACAAGATGATAAAGCAGTGAATGAATGAAAGATAATATAGTAGTGAATGGAATGAGAGAGCAGTGAATGGAAGGAGACTACAGTGAATTAATTACGATAAAACAGTGAATTAATTACAGTAACAATGAATGGAAACAAGACTACAATGAATTAATTACGATAAAGACAGTGAATGGAATGACAGAGCAGTGGATGGAAGATAATATAATAGTGAATGGAGGGGGACTGGAGTGAATAAGAGGTGACTGCAGTGAATAAATTATGATATTGATAAATGGGAAGAGAAAGCACCAGACAGGCAGAGAGAGAGCAGAGGGTTGAAACTGCAGTATATTAAGAGGATAGAATACTTTTAATAGATTGAAGCCTCGATTCTTCCAAAGTATGCCAGGAAACAGACTCAGATAAAGAAAAAAAAAATAATGGTATCCTGTTGCTTGGAATAGTTTGGAGGAATCATATGCTCCAGATTTTTGACGACAGTGACCGAGACGAGACGAGACGAGACAAGACAGTGGTGAAAATTGTACTCTGGCTCTGTCTACGATACGGTGAGTAAAGACAAATAATAATAATAAGCAAGTGTACAGCATATCCTTAAGCATTTTGTCATCCCAATCTAGTATAACCCAACCCAATCAAATCTATCCCAATCCAACCTAATTTAACCCAACCCAACCTAGTATAACCCAACCCAATCAAATCTATCTCAATCCAACCTAATTTAACCCAACCCAACCTAGTGTAACCAAACCCAATCAAATCTATCCCAATCCAACCTAATTTAACCCAACCCAACCTAGTATAATCCAACCCAATCAAATCTATCACAATCCAACCTAATTTAACTCAACCCAACCTAGTGTAACCAAACCCAGTCAAAATCTAACCCAACCCAACCTATTATATATAACTAAACCAACCCAACCTAGTATATATAACCAAACCAAACCTAACCTAACCCAACCCAACCTTGTATAACCAAACCAATCCCAACCTAGTATAACCAAACCCAACCTAATCTAACCCAACCCAACCTAGTATATAATAACCCAACCCAACCAAACCTAATATAACCAAAACAAACCCAACCCAACATTTTATAACCAAACCCAACCAACCTACTTATCTAAACTGCAATTATTGTCTGGTCTGAAGGAGAGTAAGACGTGTGCGTGTGCGTGGTATGGAAGGGATGCCGTCAGCACAGAAGGAGTTAGATAAGGTTGTAGCCTGGTACCAAAAACACAACGATAAGGTCAGTCAAGTTACTCGTTTGTCTGTTTTATTCTATCGTTTTTTTTTTTTTTTTTAACATGGTGTAATGTAAATGTAGCCTAATAATCTAATTCAACCATACCTAACCTAACCTAATCTAATCTAATTCAACCATACCTAACCTTACCTAATCTATTCTAATTTAACCTAACTTACCCTAACTTAACTTAATCTAACCTAACTTAACCTAACCTAACCTAACCTAACCAAACCAAACCAAACTTAATCTGACCCAACTTAACCTGACCCACATGCAGAACTTAATCAGGAAGCGATCGCTGTATGACCTGATCGGGTTCATCTCCCAGGAGTCGACCTTACACGGGATAGGTCACGCCTGGAACAACCGTAAGAATCTTTTGGGGGTCTTTTGGCTACTCATTACCCTCACTCTCATCTCTGTCCTCGTGTATGTTGTGGTTGATCTCGTGGTGGACTTTACAACGAGGGAAATACAGTCGCAGGTGAGATGGGGTACGTTAAGGTAGGATATGTTAGGATAGGATAGTCGTGGGGTAGGGTGAGGTAGGTTAGGATATGCTAGGATAGGATAGTCGTGGGGTAGAATGTGTTAGGATAGGATAGTCGTGGGGTAGAATGTGTTAGGATAGGATAGTCGTGGGATAGGATATGTTAGGATAGGATAGTCGTGGGGTAGGATATGCTAGGATAGGATAGTCGTAGGTTGAGGGAAGGGGTCGTGTGTAGGATGAGGTAGGTTAGGATAGTCGTGGGGTAGGATAGAACAGTCTTGGGGTAGGACATGTTAGGATAGAACAGTCTTGGGGTAGGATACGGTAGGATAGGACATTTGTGGGGTAGGAAAAGGTAGGATAGGACAGTCGTGGGGTAGGATACGGTAGGATAGAACAGTCGTGGGGTAGGATACGGTAGGATAGAACAGTCGTGGTGTAGGATATGACAAGATAGGACGTATTGAAAGGCAAGGATAGGGTAGGAAATAAAACAATACAGTAGGTTACGGATGAGATTATGGGTAGGGTCGGTAGGATGCGATATATTGGTCCCCGTAGAAAAGTGAATAAATAAACTGATCATCCGTTGCCGTCCATTTCCCTGTAGACGACGGTGAGACTGCCGGAGGGGGGCGCATTTCGAGGGGAGGGGCTGCAGCTCCCCTCCACCATCCTGTGTAACCAAGCCTTCTTCTCAAGACGCAAGTTGAAAGGTAAGGGGATATATATATGAGAGAGAGAGAGAGAGAGAGAGAGAGAGAGAGAGAGAGAGAGAGAGAGAGAGAGAGAGAGAGAGAGAGAGAGAGAGAAGGATGCTGTTTCTACTTCCTACAACATTCATCCTGTTGTTGTTGCTACCCATTCTACCTGCCTCCTCGTTCTTCTTACCCTCCCTGCTGCTGTACAGTCGGCAAAAAAAGTTTCGTTACCACCCCTACGTTAATTTTAACCTGGGTAAGCCCGGCAGGGTTGGTACTCCGCCGACATGCAGCTGTGACTCGTGTCATCCGGGACATGCTGGACGGGAATCGTCATTCAACTGTCAGTGTCAACTTTTTTTTATATCAAAAGTTTAGCTGATTTTAAATTTAATTTTGAGTGTTGAAGAACTCTTCATTATTAAACATAAGGAAATGCGTTTGAGAACAAGAATAACCGTGAAATACCCAGAAAAAATAGCGCTGGGTGAAAGAACGTCATTCCTACTTGGCTGGCCATGACACACTGAGGGGCAGTGGCCAGGGGCACGGACTTATGGAGGCCGGAGGATGGTGGAGGTACGACACTCACCAGTCAGGTGTACCAACATTACATCACACTGTTTTAGGGATGGTAACGAAACTTTTTTTGCCGACTGTACCTATACTGTATCTCCATGCTACACCCTTCCTTCCTACTCACCCACCCCTTACCCCACTACACACAGCCATGAACATTAGCAAAGGACTCACTAACTACCTCATGGGGATTGTCAACTCGTGCTACAATATGCGACCCGAGGTGTTCACGACTGAGGAGGGACAGGACTACCTACGCCACTCACACTCCCAGCTACTCTCCCTCATGGGTCAACAGGGACTCTCTTCCTTCTCCCAACTCGTCGATGCTCTGTCTTATACGTGAGTAGTACTGGGATGGACACACACACAAAGACAATATATTAAAACACACTTACATACAATATTACAAACACACACACTCGCATACAATATAACACACACACACACACACACACACACAACACATCATCATCACCACCACCCCTATAATTATACTACTGTGTGTGTATGTGTGTTTTCCTACCTACAAGTTGTGAGAGTTTTCTGTGTGTGTGTGTGTGCAGGTGTGAGGAACTGATACTTTCGTGTTGGCTGATGGGTTACAACATCTCGGGGAGGGAGTGTTGCCAGCATTACTTCATCTCGGTGCCCTCAGTGAACGGCAAGTGCTACACCTTCTACACTTCCCCAGCCGAGGTACAGGTGGTCGAGGGGTACATCATGGGATTCTCACTCATCGTCCAGCTCAGGCTCGACGATTTCCCAGGTTCGTGAGTGTGTGTCTTGTGTGTGTGTCTTGTGTCTGTGTGTGTGTGTCTGTGTGTGTGTGTGTGTTTGTGTGTGTGTGTTTGTGTGTGTGTGTGTCTTTTTTTTTTTTTTTACCTATAGTGAGTGGAGGAAAGGAAAAAACAAATAAATAAATGGTTCCATTTGCCTATTGGCATCCTCCACTCATAAAATATTTAAAACAACTGGATTTAAATTGCTGGGGGTTATAACTTGCTGGAAAACATTCCCTTGGTAGAGAATTCCACAGGGAAGTAGTACGGGGAGTAAATGAATTTTTGTAAGCAGTTGTCCTGCAACGTGGAGGAGTCAGTGTGAACTCATGCGCATTCTCAGCTGCCCTAGTCCTCCGTGGGAAGACGTGAAGGGCTGGTATAATCAGGGCAAGTTCATCCGAACATTTCTTATAAAAGTATCTATAAAATAGTGCAAGGGAAGCAACATTTCTACGTACTGATAAGGGAGGGAATTCATTAGTGATCATAGGATTATTGATCAGTCTGATAGCTCTGTTTTGAATTTTATCTAATTGTCTTAACACCACCGATCCACAACCAGCCCACAGAGGTGAACAATATTCCATCTGAGAACGCACATGACTCTTATATATTACTGCTAACTGCTCGTCAGTCAAATAATTACAAGCTCTGTATAAAAGTCCCATCTTCCTAGATGCAGTTTTGGCAATGGATTTTACATAGGGAGTCCAACTGAGGTTTTCATTTAAAGTTACACCAAGGAGATCAATGCTGTGGGACTTGGGGATATTTGTATTATTGAAAATAATGTGAGAATCTTGATTATCTGATCTATTTGAGAACGGGATGTATTTAGTTTTATTTGCATTGAAAGAAACTAGGTTGTTTTGTCCCCATTCAAAGATCTTCGTTAAGTCTTCATTTAATGAAATTGAAGTGGCAAGTTTGTATTCTAAAATATTGTGTTGAGTAAAACTATCATTAAATGAGAAGGAACTGTGAATAGTTGAATCATCAGCATAGGAGTGAATTGAATTCTGAGTAACTGACAAAAGATCATTAATATGAATGAGGAACAAAGTTGGAGCCAAGACCGCTCCTTGAGGAACACCAGCATTAATGGGATGAAAGTCGGAATACAGACCATCTACCATCACACATAATTTTCTGTTACTAAGATATGAATTAATTAGGGGAACAAAAGATTGAAGGCCATAATGTGGAAGCTTAGACAGTAATGATCTGTGCCATACTCTGTCAAAGGCTTTAGATATATCAAGGCAAATTGTGTGAGTCTCTCCATGTTTATCAGTTGATTGGAATATGTTATCTGTGAAATAACAGAGCAGGTCCACAGTAGATCGTCTCTGTCTAAAGCCATATTGCTTATCATTTAGCAGATGATTTTTCTCAAGGTGCTTTACAAAGTGATTGTTAAGAACTATTTCAAATATTTTACCGAGAGTAGACGTGATGGCAATTGGTCTGTAATTTGATGGATTTGCGGTAGCTCCTTTTTTGGGAATTGGTTGTACATTGGCTTCTTTCCAGGCGGCTGGGAAGGACGAGGTATGGAGACATACACGAAATAATTTTGAGAGAATTGGAGCTAATTCTTTTGAGCAATTTTTTTTTTAATACAGTGGGAGGAATTTCATCTGCCCCTGGAGCTTTGTCGATAGATGTGTGTGGTGTATGTGTGTGTGTGTGTTAGAGAGAGAGAGGTAGGGGGGGAAGGGACACGAGACTATTACAGAACTGGTGAGGTGCGTTATTATCATTATTATTATCATCAGTCACCTCATTAGTAACCACAGAGAGAGACACTACCTGCCTGTCTGTCTGCCTTTCCAAAATAAAAAACCACACACAGAGATTGACCCAGCGGTGCTCAACCCTGCAAGGATGTCGGTGGGGATGGACGTGACATTTACCAACAACATCACCCACCCGACCTCCACCGCCTTCATGAAGAACGACCTCCTCCTTCCCAAACACATAATCACGATGGATACTTCTCTCACCGTGGTAAGTCTGTCAGGTGATGGGTTGGTAGAATGATTGGTTGGTGGGTTTTTTTTTTGGTTGGTGGGTTGAATGATTGAATGGTTGGTGGGTGGGTTGAATGGTTGGTTGGTGGGTTCAATGGTTGGTTGGTTGGTGGGTGGGTTGAATGGTTGGTGGGTGGGTTGAATGGTTGGTTGGTGGGTTGAATGGTTGGTTGGTAGAATGATTGGTTGGTTTAGTGGGTTGAATGGTTGGTTGATTGGTTGGTGGGTGGGTGGGTGGGTTGAATGGATGGTGGGTGGGTGGGGGGTTGGTTGGTTGTACACATACATACGTGGTGTGTATAGTGTTGTGTGGCGTGATGTGATGGATTGTGATGTGGCGAGGTGTGATATGGTGTGGTGGGGTAAAGTTCAGATTAAAAAAAAAAAAAAAATGGCAGCTACTGAATCCCTCAAACTATATCACGGAACAGATTCTCTATTCGTATATATTGAGGTAGTGTGTTGCCAGGCATAGTTTGGAGGAATCGACAACCCCCACATATGTGCAATTCACCTACAGCAGAGTAACCCTTTGATCTTACTCGAATGATAAATATGTACTAATAATTATCATGTCCCTGTTAACCTTTCATGCTGACCAATTTTCCACGTAAGCAATTATATATAACTTGTCCTGTATCGAGTGTGTGTGCTGACCATTATTCCACGCATGCAACATTAGATTATTTCTTTTCTGTTTAATGAGCTAATGTTTCTGGAGTGTCTTCATCAAACCGTTTTAAAACATTGGGAAAATTCACTATAAGCACGCAAGCCTGAGTGCTGTTCGATTCTCTTAGTGAGGTCAAATGCTACTTTTATTTATTCAGGCGGGCACTGTTTGTTTTCACGATTATAAAGTATAAAATATAAAGTATACGAGTCTTAGAAAATTGTTGGAGTGAAGGCCGAAAGGGTGAGGAGAATTTATGTCTTTTGTTTTTCTGTTCCTTCTACGTTTCTCAGGCATTTTAGGTGAATGAGAAAGTATGTGGATGGACTGATGGTTGTAAGGATAAGAAAGGGTTAGGATTATACAGGATTTCTCTCCTATCCTACACATAAATTAAAGATATAAATGAAGGGGGATTCAAATAGACTGATTGATGGTTGAAAGGATAGGAAAGGGTTGGGAAAACATGGGTCTCTCTCCTATCCTACACAGAATTTCTAATATACTGTTAGAGGGATACAAGGGGCTACTGACATGCATCTCTCTCCTAGTTCCTTCTCCTAGCCATAAATAAATAATAATAACAACAATCTCTCCACTCCTCTCATTCCCATCTACTGTACACACATTTCAGATCAGGGACAAAGGACTCAAGACGTGGCTGGACTGGTGGGCTACTGACTGCGTTGCCGTGGAGAAGGTGAACTACGCGAGTGACCGAGAGAGATTCTTCATGACTGATGCAAACTGTGGTGTTGGAGTGATGCGTCAGTGCTTAGCTAGACTCTGTAACTGCACTAGCTACGGCTTCGACTACGACATGGGTAGTGATAATGAACGACTTGTTGGGTAATGTGAAGGGGACTGTGTGTGTGTGTGTGTGTGTTGTCAAAGGGGGTAAGAGTACACACACGCACACACATTATGCTACGTTATCCTACCTAGTACTCTGCTCTTACTCTGCTGATACGTACTGTAGTTATGTCATACTTTGTTCTATATGTTTTATTACGTCAAACAATTCAACAGACCACCTATGTCCCCACCGAATCATTTTTGTGCTGTTTATGTGATGTGCTAGGGTTTATGAAAATTTTCTAATGCCAATCTATACTAGTTTTATGCTACGTTATGCTGTATTTACTCTATTCGACAGACCACCTGCCCCCTTGCTCTGCCACCGAGACCCTTCACTGCCTGGGTACCGTTGTGGCTGCCATGAATCACACACTACCTAGTCCTGCGTTTACTGAAGCCTTTCCTCAGGATGCCACAGATGAAGCGGAGACCGAATTGGCCAAGTCGTGTGTCGCGGAAGGTAATGTCAAAGCGTCGAACACGTCTACAGGTGAATGGATGGATGGGTGAATGAATAAATAAATGAGTAGATGAATAAATTGATGAATGAATGAATGGGTGGATGAATGAATGGAGGGACAATCTGCTCACAAGTAACCCTCTTTTCTCCTTCCATCTCATTTTTTTCCCAGTCAACCACTCACTCAGTCCACTCACAACCAACCCTCTCTTCCTTCAAATTAACCCACATGCAGCCACTCACAACCAACCCTCTCTTCCTTCAAATTCCCACTCATACAGCCCCTCACAACCAACCCTCTCTTCCTTCAAATTAACCCACATGCAGCCACTCACAAGCAACCCTCTCTTTCTTTAATAAATTCCCACTCATGCAGCCACAACCAACCAATCCCCTCTTCCTTTAAATTCTCACACATGCAGTCACTCACAACCAACCAACCCTCTCTTCCTTTAAATTCCCACTCATAACCAACCCTCTCTTCCTCTTCCTCTTGTGGACGTGATAGCCATGGAATCGTGCAACCTGCTGTGTGATGATTACGACTACAGTTTAACCAAGAGCCAACGACTACTGGAGGCTCCCGTATACGAAGAGCTGCTTAGACTCACCTCCTCCTCCAACTTGTAAGATACCACCGAGACTCTTATAATAAATTTGTGGTGTATTGAGAGGTATAAAATTTTTGTTGTTGTTGTCTGTGAGTTTTATGCATGTGGTCCTAAGTCTTCTTCAGCTTATGTCTTTGGGTTTTAGGGATGTTATCTAAATCTTTTTAAGCTGTAGTTAGTGGGTTAAATGAAAGAGTTTTTTAGGTCTGGACGTTCACGACAAACCCTCAGATGAAAAAAAAAAAAATTTGTCTTTGGTGTTATTGTAGGTTGTCATGCATACTCAAATCAGAGGGACTGAAAGAGTAAAATCCCTGTGGGTTATATTGCATTCCTTCTGAAAAACGAGATCAGTACACCTGGTGGCGATTTTTACTTGTGGCATGACAACAAATTACGATAATAATACAGTAAGAATATTGTACTCACCGAATGAATCCAAGAGCAGGCATTATGGTGGTGGTGGTGGTGGTGGTAATGTCTTGGCTATACTGTACTGTATATTGCACTCCTACCAGGGTTTAAAGTTCCTGTCATAAAAGTGCAAGGCTTAAATAAAATACAAAATAACGAACAAGTTCAGTGATACTATCTTATAATCAATTTGAATCTTCCCTTAACCCTACCTATACAAATATCAAAAGTCCACCATGATTGACTGACTGATTGAT
The DNA here is from genome assembly GCA_033782935.1 of Petrolisthes cinctipes. Lineage (NCBI taxonomy): Eukaryota > Metazoa > Arthropoda > Malacostraca > Decapoda > Porcellanidae > Petrolisthes > Petrolisthes cinctipes. The sequence continues at coordinate 1,044,322 of JAWQEG010000010.1, forward strand.
TGATATTTGGCGCCACAACAGCGAAAGTACACCATGAATGTTTTTGCTCACAGCCCTCTGTATGACTAATCAAATCAATATAATTTCAATAACTTTAAACCAACCAATCCCTCCCTCCGTGCCAGGACTGATGTGGTGATGGTGACGGCACACTTCCCTAAACTACGCTACATGGAAGTCAAACTCTGGCGCAAGACCTTCCTGGATTTCATAAGTAAGTGTAGTGATCTGGTAGTATTTTACAGTCTTTAAATTTTTACATCTTCAGCAGCGGGTAAATATCCATAGCTAATATCATTACTTGGGCTCTGATTACCACACTCTGCACAATTATGTACTACTAATACTGTACAGCCATTATTGATTCTTCTACTGCTACAACTACTACTACTACTATCACTGTAATGGTACCACACACATATACTACAAACTGTACTACATCTACTTCTACTGTTACCACCCCAACAGATACCCTCGGAGGTTATACAGGCATACTCCTTGGGATGTCTGTAGTGACGGCCTTTGAGCTTGTGATCTGTGTGTTGTTGATGCTGGGTATGGGAGTCCAGCGCGTCTCTCAGCACCGCTCAGAGCTGATGCTGCGAGTGTCACCGCAGCACCAAAAATAGTTGACTGTGCAAGGGTGTCATTTATAAGTACTGTGGACCCTCGATATACAGTGAATAAATACTTGTATCCACCACTTTATTTTACACTCAGTCCCTCATTGAAGATCATCAAATGTTTTCCCAAGCTTCTGTTATTCATTACCATACAGATTAAGGGATTTACTGAGCCTGTGTTAAAAGGTTATTACTAACTTTAATAATCTTATATCAAGGGCCTACTGTACTGTATTACATTAATGGGAGAAACACGAGATGGGAAAATTGTACGAGTCACCACAGCACCACAAATGAGTTGACTGTAGCCTACTGTACTCACCATTATAAGTACAGTTTTTCATTAAGGGGTGATACTTGTGACAGAAAATTTGAGTGCTGCTGAATCCTCGAACTATGTCGCAAAACAACGGATCACTTATTAGTAACATTGAGGTGATTTGTTTCCTGACATAGTTTGGAGGAATCAACAGCCCTCCAATTTACTATAAAGAGAAGTTCTCCTCTTATCTATACCACACTGTTCTGCCATTTATAAGTATGATATTACACTTACTGCACAGTGCTAACATGAACAGCTAATACATCTATTGTCGTATGCTCTCCTTTATCAGTGTGTTGCTTCAACGAACTCCACCCTTCTTATTACACGCCATTAGCTACCTCTATAACAGGTAAAATATAACCATTCTTATAGCCTACATAACTTTTCCAAACACATGCCATTAGCCAGCTTTGTAACAGGTAAAATATAACCTTCCTTATAACCTACACAACTTTACCAACATTTCTTATTCCAAGCACAAGAATACATGCTATTATCTATCTCTATTACAGTTAAAATATACCTTTCCTTATAACCTACACAACTTTACCAACATTTCTTATTCCAAGCACAAGAATACATGCTATTATCTATCTCTATTACAGTTAAAATATACCTTTCCTTATAGCTTACACAACTTTACCAATATTTCTTAGTCCAAGCACAGGAATAGATGTCATTAGCTATCTCTATAACAGGTAAAATATAACCTTCCCTATAACCTACGTAACTTTACCAATATTTCTTGGTCCAAGCACAGGAATACATGTCATTAGCTATCACTATAACAGGTAAAATATAACCTTCCTTATAGCCTACATAACGTTATTAACATTTCTTAAGAGGGATGAAGGCCGGAGACAATTAATGACGAGACAGGACAGGACCTTCTCACATCACTACACCAATGGCTAAATTAGTTTGGATACTGACTTATTTTGCACTCGAGAATTTTGTTACTGTTAGAGCAGGAGTGAGTAACTGAAAATATAATAAATTTATGTAGGCACCTTAACTGACAATGACATTTTATTGAGATCTTTTACAATCTAATACAATCTAATACAATAACCTAACGTGTATCACCAAAGAGCATGTAATGATGTACTCTTCATTCGTACTGTATGTGTGTACTAGCTGGCGTAATAATAAAAAATAAACTGTTGCATCAGTCTGTTTATTTTGTGTTAATCTGTTTTGATGTGAACTTATTCTGGCATGTCTCAATGTGTTGCTATTAATATTTAAAACATTACACAGTTGTCCTTTCCGATAGCAAAATAAAATATATCACAAGCTGGTGTGTCATTACTTCCAATAGGATTTGTACACGAGACATAAATGGACGGACTACATTAATATTTCTATCAGCATCAAGACCCAATATTTCCTCTTTCCTGAAGGATGGACGGATTTAACAATAAGTGTATTAACTACGGTATGGCAGAAAATATTGTCATCTCTCCAGTCTGACTGCTGAACTCTTATTACACACTACTTATAGAGTTGTAGTAAAGACATAAAAAGCTTTCATGAGTATACAGTATATATATATATATATATATATCTTAGGGTATACTTACTGTATATTCTATCCCAAAAACATAATGACTAGATATTGTTCATAAAATTATGAATATAAAAAGCTCACTGTTAGACAGGAAAGGTGGCAATAATTTTGACAGTGACTATTCAGTAAAAGGTATATGAATGCTTATTGTTCCTTCGAAATAATTTCCTTGCTTCTGCATTACTACAGTGCACAATGAAAGTCAGAAGTCGAGGCCAATATATTAGCTAAAACATCTCGTATTCTATGAACCATTCGACTGCAGTTTGTCGCTGTGGTTTGGGCTGCAGCGAGCTTTGTTTTATGTATGCAAGTTTTTTAGTAGCTAAAACAACACAACTTTTAAATTTCATTGTATACTCCTGTTCTATGGTTGTTACACTCTCACTATATATTTACTTTATCAGTTTCTTATAATCTACTATACATGAATCTTTGGTATTTTAAACACAATAATTAAATACTCTCTTATCTTGCTTACCTGTTTAAATTACAGTACTGCATTACCTCTTGTTCTATTGGACACCATTTTAATAGCATGCTGTTAATATAATACTCTATCTCTTTCTGTTAGTACTACATCTATTATCCTACTATTTCTACTATCCTACAAAAAGTATTTCTTAGTTTCGTCTTATTTATCGGTCTCTCTGAATACAAAACTGCACAGATCAATATTTTAATTATTTCTCTAATAATTATAAAGTGGTGACACGACATTTCTGCATTCCTTATTTATTGATATATTTGTGGATATTGCATAGTTGCACAGTGATGTTGCATTCCATATAGAGTGATGTTGCAGATTTATCAGTGCCTTCATGGGCTGCCGGTTCGTATTATCTTGGTCAAGGCGTTGATGTTGCTGTTTTTTATGGCTTGCCGACAAGCACTGATTACGGACGTCTTGGATTTTCCAGCTAATTTGGGAGAATTGTCTTAATATTCATTTTACAGATTTCTTAAGTATATTATTGTAAGCTTTATCCTCTTTCTATATCCATCATATTGAAGGTATACATAACTGTCTTTATATATTATCTAATTAGCTGATGTATTTTATTCAAGACACAGTATCTTTACTATCTTTTAATAACTATTTCTTAGTTGAGTGCCAAATATACTACAATACCACAGGTGCTTCAAACGTACCAACTCTCCCAAATGTGCATTGTACTGTATTGTATTGCATTGTGTATCATTATAACTTACCTCTCAGTCTGCCTGCTTTCTGTATGGTTTGGTTGACCTGCTTGAGACAGCTCAGGAGTTCCTGGTGGTTGTTGCAGCGGATCTTGTAGCCACTGATCAGGTCCTTGTTGAGGTTGTACAGTTCACCGTACCACTGCCGCATGCTCTGCCTGTAGAAGAAATACAGTATGTGCCTTTGAACAGTGACTGATGGAATGTGACAATTTTTCGGATTTAATGGAGATACTGTATACTTGTTGTAGGAGAGACGCATTTGTAATCCACTGTTTAAGAGCTTCATTTTCATAAAGTGAAGAACCTCTTTTTTGTAACTTGGAGGGCTACTGATTCCTTCAAACTATGCCAGGAATTTCAGGAAACAGATGATTTCAATGTTACTACATGTAATAGGGGATCTGTTTTGAGACACGGTTTAGAGGATTCAGCAGCTCTCCTATTTACCATTAAAAGTTTCTCCCCTTAATCTGAAACAACTGGTTAATTGCTCACATGTCACCCATGAGCCTGGCGTCCTCGGCCCTCACTACCAGAGTGCGAATGACACCCGAGTGGTCCGCCATCTCTGCTGAGAGTCGTTGTCGGGTGGCGTGGTATTCCTCCACACGCTGTAGCACCGCACCCAACTGATCCACCTCAGAGGGGAAGTCTGCCTCCACCTGATGGCACATGCATCCAGATTTAACGATGGAGATACCAAAAATAGGGAAGTATTTTAAAATGGTATGAGATCTGGACAGACACTGAGGTGTGATTAGTTCGAACAATCAACCAGTCTAATTGAAGCTGGTAATGATACTGTCCGTTTATCAGTTTAATAACCTCTCTAACTATCTGTTCATTTATCCAATTAACAATCTATAAATGTTTCTGCACAAATGTTTATGTACAAATCCATCTCATGTCCTTTACCATACAAACTGAAAGCACACAAAGGTACCTGTAAGTCATCAAGATTAAGGTAGTTAGCCAGTGCTTGTATAAGGTCACCAGCCAATTCCATGTCATCAGTGTATATGGACATGTGACACTGTGGGTTGGCCTTAATGATGAGGGGCAGGTTTGACCTCAACGACAGAAATGACACCTCCATCCCACCTTCCTCATCTGCCTGAAGGTCCTCCAGCAGCAGAAAACTCGAGTTCACCCACATGACAATCTGTTATCGGGAAAAGATTGCAATGACACAGCGGATAATTTATAGTCAAAATAGGTGAGTTGTAAATGAGCTACTGTATTTGAGAGAAGCATGTGGTCCTGGATCACCCCAGAGAATAAGAGACATGGGTTATTCTTGATGATGATTATAACAATGATAACCATAATGACAACAATGGCAATGATGAACTGTACCATGTATAACGCTACCCACCCTGGCGACACGCTCGGACAGCCTGAAGGAGACGTTGCCCTGGGGCTGTGTTACGGCCGTGGTACAGAGGGCGTACATGGAGAAGCGAGGCAGCTGACGGGTCAACTCAAACACGTGGTAGTGCAGAGACCCCTTGTACCCCACCATAGACTTGATGTGTAAATCCACTGGTACGTCCTATACAAAGCAAATTTGTTAGTTTGAACCAAAATTTAAAGTGAAAATTTTTGTATTTTTCATTTATTCTAATTTTGACCAAATTCAAATGATTTTCCTGTCATAGGCAAACATTAGTATCATGCAAAAATTGAAATATATTTAAGAGAACTCAGCCAACCACCCATATGTACTCCAGGGTATGTGTGTTTCAGAGACTAACCACCACTAACCTTGGGAGGATAGAGAGGCACTCGGATGTTGCTGGTGAGAGAGTGTTCCCTGGGATGGTAGACGTGGCTCTCCCCCTCGAAGATCCCCTCGGCAAAGATGATGACAGCTCGGATCACGGTCTCGTTGGTGGTGGCCAGGGCTATCTCTACATGAGGCTGTACATGTAAAGCAAACACACACGTGATGAAAATGATACCAATATAGATTTTCACAGAGATAATGTGGAAGGGTGGGTGGGTGGGTGTGTGTATTGGGGGTTGGGGGGTGGGATTAAGCCAATTAACTATATCATACTGTCAAATATCTGTTAACAAAGTATACACTACTATATTCCTTACTCTCTGGTACAATACACTGGCTTGGTATAATATGTAATGTACAGTAACTCACAACTATAATACTTACAGGCTTATTTTTCTCTTCACTTCCCATATTAATTGCCAGACCAGTTTGGAGTTGAGTGTTAGCCTGAAAAGACAAACAAATGAATATATTACAGAAACATAATGCAGTGTTTTGCAAAATGAACCGCGTATATAATGATGCCGACACACTGATCCCTCACCAAAACGTCAACATAACAATATTCTTGGCTTGTTCAACCAATCCCAGGAGTCACAAACAACAAAATTAACCAATCAGCTTAGTCAATCCACCAATCCATCAGTCAGCCAAACAATCCTAGATTCACAAACAAAATCAATCAATCAGCTTAGACAGTTCACCAATCCTCAGTCAGTCATTTCATCCAACCAATCCCAGACACACAAACAACAAAGTCAACCAATCAGCTTAGTCAAATCCCCTAACCAATCGTAGGCTGGACTCACAGGTATGATGCCCACTTGGTCGGCAGCAGTGGAAGGTTTGCCATGTATGACCTCATTGGACGACCCCATGCGCAGGTTCTCCTCGTAGTTTTTGAGTTCCAGCAGCAGGTTGTGGCGGCGTTGGCTAAGCTCACGTATCGTCTCCTGCTCTATGTTCACGTCCATCATTGAGTACCGGCTCTCGGCGGTGGACGGCTGGTACCCTCGCACTGGGGACGCAATACAGTAGCAGTTAAGCTGGTTTTGTTAATGGCTGGGGACAAAAACAGTTGCAGTTAAGCTGGTTCTGTTCATGGATGGTACCTTCACACTGGGAATTAAATACAGTAGTAGTTAAGCTGGTTGGTAAAAGGTTGGGGCAATAAAAATGAAGCATACTTAGTTGGCAAATGTTGGCTGATTATGACAGAAAAAAAAAGCACTATGTATGGAAATACACTTTACTATAATAACGTTTTGCCCCTGTGACATTTCTTACACCCCATCAGGATGAAATGTCATCATGGATAAAATTCTTCATATGAGGTTTCTTTAATCTTTTTGGTACACATGCATAAATGCTAATGCGAGGAGAAGATGGCATCAATCAAGGAAGCCTTAAAATGTGCAACTGTAATAATAATAATGCTCGGGAAAACAGTACTGTGCAAAGTTTTATTCGTACCAACCTTCACCATCAATAGAACAACATATCAGCTGGTTCTTGCCATCCATGCGGTAATCTCCTTGTACAATTCCTGCCACAGTTGACTGAAAGTTGTCCTGAAACAATCACATCTATAAATACAATGCCTGTCTGCATCTACTAGAAATATTTTATCATAATATAAACATCATACAGTAGATGTCAAAATCAGATTAAATTATTTTGCATTGATTTGATGATGAAACTATAATTTTGAAAGTTGTTTATGGCCAACACCATAGTCAGTTTGGCCCACCTTAGAAATGTCTCTAAAGTGGAGCACATGGAGGAGATGGAGGTAGGGAAAGGAAAAGAGGTTTTATAAACAGAATAACCAATAAAAATTATGATAAAAAGAAGGAAAATAAGACAGAAAAAAAATTACTCGACAAAAAGAAGAAAAAAAAAAAAAAAATGAGAATGCAACAAGAAACCAAAAGATAAAAGAAAATGCAGAAATGATAAAACTCAATAAAAAATATAAATAAAAAGAACAAAATGGGAACACAATAACAAACCAAGAGAAATATCAGAGGAGACAACGCAACAACAGGCTGCCTGTCCACTCTCCCACCTTGAAGACGACTTCCCCACTGCGGTCGTTCCTGGCATCAATCTTGCCATTACTCCAGCCTGTGATGAGCTCCGGCACCCCGTCCCCATCCAGGTCATAGCTGTAGATAGCTATGGCGTGGTTCTTGGACTGGTGGAAAAAGAAATGGGAGCATAAGGGTGAGGTGCTGATGATGATGCGAGGTGGAGGAGGTGAAGATGGGGAAGGATGGGAAGGATATAGTGTTAAGGGGATAACCTCTTTTGGGTAAATTGGAGGGCTACTGATTCTTCCATGTTAACCTCGGAAACAAATCACCACAAAGTTACTAATGTGGGGATCTGTTTAGTGAGACAGTTTGGAGGATCAGTGGACCTCCAATTTACTAACAAAAGATTCTCCCATTAAACTTTCAAATAATGGTGGTGAAAATTTATTATCCCCAACAGAGTAAACAAAAAAATAATGAATTTAGATACCTTGATCCTCCACCAGCGTGACAGTTTTTCGTACACCCCAACAGTGCCATTGGCGAGCGCGTAGCCGAACCTCGACCCATGCATCGGGCAGAGTGCCGTCACTGCCTCTGTCTCGGACATCTCGAACAGGATCTCCTCGTGCTTGAACACCCGGATGTCAAAGTCCTCGGACCCCACCAGCAACTGCAGCCAAGGTTATTTATGTATGATGCAGCTAGCAGGAATATACTTCTATTACCACCAGACTATTCTTAATTTAACAGGAAACCAATGTTATCCTCAAACAAAATATTTACCTCATTTTCGTCATCTCCATCAAAGTCAGTCAGGGTGAGGGAGGAGACATTATCGCCTGTGACGGTCCAGAACGGGTCATTTCCCTCGCTGTCAAACCCGTGGATGGAGCAGTTGCCGCCAATGAGAGCCAAGGGTGATACATGGCGCCCCAGTTTACCAATGGTGATAGCATTTGCACCGTCTGAAACCTGAACAGACAATAAAGCAAATCAGTCCAATTTTAATCAGTACCAATTTGTTGCTACAGTACAAGGGTGTACAAACACAGAAAAGTTTTGTCACCAATAACAGCTAACAGTGAATGTCTTGTGAATATATAATTTTGTGAATGCATCTTTATCTGTCTACAATTAAATGAATCTTTGAGTTCATCATAAGACAGAGGATACAATAGGGTTCATCATGAGATAGGGGAAACATTAAGACCTTTGACCCTAACTGTAAAATCAACTCACATCCTTATAAAATACATCCGCATTATTCTGAACATCATAAGCCAGGACGTTTGTTGGGGTGCCGACAACCAGGGTGTCCCCGTGCCTGGGCTGCGTCAACACACCAGCGGTTATGGCCGACACTGTCTGATTGATGTTGAGCAAAGAGATCTCGGCGCTGCTCTGGCTCAGGGACATCCGGCCTCCTGTGATACCCAGCCTCTGGTGTGGGTTGTGTATGAATACCTGCAATCAAATAAAAAATAATATAGTATGCTCTTTCTCCACAGGGTTGTGTTTGCAGGACCTGGTCAGATGTAACTAGAGTAAAAACAGAAATTATGATTTTTTCTACACTCCTTTTGGCTTGGTGCTACAAGTGCTACTGTAGTCGCTCATGGCCACCCACCAAGGCAATAATTTAGATATATGTGATGCTGTTAATTTCTGTTGACAGGTTAAGACTAACAATAAACTAGTTACGAACAGATGACGGGCTATAATTCCTCGCACATCACTGCATGGTCTTTATAGCTACAATAACAACAAAAGCAAAAATAAATACCGAACATAATTACTGTACAACGATAACAATTCCACAACCTCACCACACCTTGTCTGCGGTCGTCGAGGCGGTGAGACAAGAGTGGGCAGTGTCATACTTCCCGATGCACACACGCCCGGGTATAATCTTCTGGTTCAAGTTGAGGGTAAATATAGGAACCAACATCCCGACACTTCATGCACACCACTTCACTGAAAAAGACAAAAGGTTATTACTGAAAAATTACGTTACACCCAAGTGGAGTTCGGCAAGCACTGAAGATCTGTATTAAATTTTTTTTTTCTTATCCAGTGAATATACATTGGTTCACTCATTTACTTACGGTATATAACTATTTTTTTTTTAAGTACGTACTGTAATCCCATGGAAATTACACCAAAAATTAACATGACAAGGTACTTTATTACAACTTGTGAATGCTGGAGTGTACACAAAACATATATCCGAGGTCATATTGTTTAGAAGGGAATACCTGCATTCTTGCCATGATAAAAAAAATCACTACAGATCAAACTTTAATCTAACCTGACACGAGATTGGGGTAACCTTCCAGACAATAATAAGGTAAATTTACAGAAGAACTGGGTTCACTATATTGTATATTTTAGTAATATTACCCACTATTTTGGACCATTCAAACACACTTTTTATCTATGGTACTTCTCTCGGAGATGCCCCGTTCTACAAAGATAATTTGGAAATTAGTCTGACCTAACCTGGCCTAGACCACAGCAGACTACCGGGACCTAACCTGGGCAAACTATCAGGATTTAACCGGTGTAAACTATCATAAAGTGACTGGGGCAAATTACCGGGACCTAGCTGGATGTGGTAACACCGCACGATCCTAGCCAAAAACCCAATTATTCTGGGTAAATATTGAAGGAATTACCGTTATTGGGTACGGATTTTCTACCTTCATTACCCACTTATTTAGACCATTCTAAGACTATTTTATTCTATGGCATTTCCTCCGCAAATGCCCCATTTCCAAGATAGGGCATATTCAAATGGGGCATTTTGAAATTAGCCTGACCTTACCTAACCTAACCTAACCTAGACCACAGCAGACCAGCGGGACCTAACCTGGGCAAACTACCGGGACCTAACCTGGGCAGACTACCGGGAAATAACCGTGATAAAGTACAGTAAATGACTGGGGCAAAATACGGTAAATATTGAATGAATTACCGTTATTGCGTACGGTTTTTCTACCTTCATTACCCACTATTTTAGACCATTCTACGACTATTTTCTTCTATGGCATTTTCTCCGCAAATGCCCCATTTCCAAGATAGGGCATATTCAAATGAGGCATTTTGAAATTAGCCTGACCTTACCTGACCTGACCTAACCTAACCTAGACCGCATCAGACTACCGGGACCTAACCTGGGCAAACTACCGGAACCTAACCTGGGCAAACTACCGGGAAATAATCGTGGTAAAATACAATAAATGACTGGGGCAAAATACTGGGACCCAGCCGGATCTGGCAACACTGCTGCAAAACGGTAATTCTTTCAATAAATACCCAAAATACTGGGAACGAGCCGGATCTGGTAACACTGCTGCAAAACGGTAATTCTTTCAATAAATACCAAACCCAATTATTCTGTAATAATACCAATAATAATTATATCAATAACAATAATATCAATAATAGGTATAACAATAAAAAATAAAAATAAAATAAATAAATAATAACAATAACAATAAAATAAAAAAATAATAACAATAACTAATAACATAAGTACACACAGTTATTTTACACATTACAGTACCCATAAAAAAGCAGTGAAGATGTAATAATTATAACAAAAAAACTAATAATTACATGTAGAAAGAGAGAGAGAGAAGAAAAAAGACACGTGTTGTTTGTTTACATGTTAGGAATGTCAGATGGTCAGTGTTGCCAGGTCACTCAGAAAAAAATGTCAGTGTTGCCAGATCCTGCATGTGGTTGGTCTTGGAGTATTATTATGACATTTTCCTACCTTCACCTTTATTAGAATTTCCCTCCCTTTTTTACCTCAACTTCAATATCAGAATTTCTCTTTTTTTTTTTTATCCCGATTTCAACTTCAGAATTTAATTTACCTCAACTACAACATAATTATTTCCCTTTTTACCCCAACTTCAACATCAGAATTTCCCTTTTTACCCCAACTTCAACATCAGAATTTCCCTTTTTACCCCAACTTCAACATCAGAATTTCCCTTTTTACCCCAACTTCAACATCAGAATTTCCCTTTTTACCCCAACTTCAACATCAGAATTTCCCTTTTTACCCCAACTTCAACATCAGAATTTCCCTTTTTACCCCAACTTCAACATCAGAATTTCCCTTTTTACCCCAACTTCAACATCAGAATTTCCCTTTTTACCCCAACTTCAACATCAGAATTTCCCTTTTTACCCCAACTTCAACATCAGAATTTCCCTTTTTACCCCAACTTCAACATCAGAATTTCCCTTTTTACCCCAACTTCAACATCAGAATTTCCCTTTTTACCCCAACTTCAACATCATAATTTCCCTTTTTACCCCAACTTCAACATCAGAATCGAGGTCTCATAATAATAATAATATATCAATGTCTCATAATATCATCATCTTCAACATTGACCTTCCACCCCCGCCGCTCTCTGGATTCTGTTACTAAGCGTTGATCCCCCCCCGCACACAGCCTCGTTCATTCCTTTCCATATTTACACCTCCTACATTCCTTTCCAATTAGATTTATTCCTTCTACAGCTGCCAGAGAGGTGTACATCCATCATCTGTCAATCGTTTATCCTCAGCAGTGGTTATAATTATGTGTTTGTAGCTTATTTTTAACAATATATGGGAAGATGGTCTCGTTGGTGAATTTATTGGAAGGTCTGTGGTTACTCAAAATTAACTAGCCTATATACCACGAAACAGGCAGATCCCTTATTGATATTCCGTTGAAGGCCTCTGTTTTCTGGTATAGTTAGGAGGAATCAGTATCCTTCTAATTTACCAACAAGAGAATTTCACCTTAATTAAACTAAAGCATCTATAATTATATCCTTCCTTATTTTATTTTTATTTTTTCGTTCGCCTGGGTCGGTTTCGCTCCGTTCTTAATCACGGGTATTAATTAAATCACCGAGAAAACGTTGGATGATGGTGGAGTGTGTGTCAGGAAAGAGAAAAGGATAATGTGCCACAATGATATTTATCTCCCTTGCCTGTCATCGCCCATCAGCTGTTTGTGTCCAGCGTTACCATGGCAACCTTGTAGGCAGAGAGACGCCATGTCCTTTCTCAGTATGTACAGCCATGGCTGATAGTGGTGGACCAGGGTCCAGAGTGTCGGAGAGCAACTCAACAGAGTTCGAAAAAGTGAGTCTTTTAACCTCTCTCAACGTTGAGAATGGTTTGGAAAATTCACTTGTTCGAACTCTGTCTAGTTGCTCTCCAACACTCCTTGGACCCTGGTCCAGCACTATCAGCCATGGCTGTACAGTACAGTACACTCCACCACCTCTAGCTGCGATGTGATGATGATGATGATAATAATAGTAATAATAGTAATAGTAGTAACAGTAGTAGTAGTAGTAGATGAGACTCAGTATACAAAATTTTGCAGAGGAAACACATGCCAGAAATTATTATGGTACCGTAGGCTACTACATATTTACACAGCATGCACTAAAACACACATGTAGTTATGACCATAGTTAAGACTCCATTCACGAGACTAATGCATTACACACATTCACGTCACCCACAGGAAACATTTACACACTGATGAACACCTGTTGGAAATAAAAGGTGTCCTTGAACACTAGTCAATCACACAACGAGTAACACACCTCAAGGGAAGTGTGGCCTAACAACCAACCAACCAATCTAACAAAACAACTAAACAGCCAGCCAGTCCCTCAACCAATCAATCAAGCATGCAACTAATTAACCAGTCAAACAACGTATCAGTCAGTCAACCACTCGACCAATCAACCAATCAACCAGCCAGTCCGTCATTCAATCAACCACTCAACCAACCAACCAATCAATCAGCCTTCATGTTTGCGGTCCTTCGATTCTCTCTATCCACAACTTTCTCCAGGGTCGATCAGGCTTATAGTTCGGTCCTACTCCATCCTCACTCAAACCAATCAATCAATCAATCAAAACAAATCAACAGTAAACACAATTATGACCACATACAAAATCATTACAGCAACAGTTAACAATTTAATTATGATGTAGCAACAGAAAACAGATAAGGGGATATAGTAATAATTATAGACCGTACAGTGATATTATATGGAAAGAGTAAATCTGGAGCAACTGATTAATTTCACCAAACTATTCCAAGTAACAGGACACCATTATTTATTTTTGTTAATCTAGTCCTGTTTGCCCCCCTCCTTTCCATTCTCCTCTCTGGCATACTTTGGAGGAATCAAGTGGATCTAATGTACCAAAATTATATTATTGGAGGGTAGGTGGGTGAGTGGTTGATGCATCCTCCTCCTTTTAAAATGACGACTAAAATATTGTGACCCATTTATAGCTCAATAACAGGTGTAAAGCTCATATAATTATGCATGTGTGTATGTATATGAGTGTGTGTGTGTGTGTGTGTGTGTGTGACTATATGTATGTATGTATGTGTGTGTGCGAGTTTAACTGTGTGCGAGTTTAACTGTGTGTGTGTGTGTGTGTCTGCGCGTGTGTGTGTGTGTGTGTGTGTGTGACTGTATATGTGTGTGTGTGTGTGTTATCTGTCCCTCCTCTCTCCACTCCCACCTCTCTACATAATTATCACATTCTCCCTGTCCCACCTTTTCTTCTATTTCCTTCGTGCTTGCTGTCCCACGTCTCTACTACCCCCTTCTCCCTCATTCTACAGGGACTTCAGGGCTTTGGAGGGGGGGGGGGGTCTTCTTTCATCCTCAAATCAAATCAAATTCCCTCCATCTTTCTTTACCCCTCGTGTATTGAGATGTACAGTTCCCCACATATGAAACACACACACACACACACACACACCTTGAAACGGGGCCCCTCAATGAGTATACTGTATGGGGTAGGAGGAGACTTTTTTGTTGTTGTTGTTGTTGTTGTTGTTGTTGTGTGGAGATGGACGCCCTATATTATATTCTATGCTTGATGAGGGGCCCCGTTTGAAGTGTATCTGTTTCAAGTGTATTCAGCTGTACAGTCACGAGCTAAATTAATAAGTATTCAGGTCTGCTTTGAATAGCCTGCACGGTGAAGTATTAATTATGGAAGAGAGATTTTATATATAGTTAGTGAATTCGAGGACTACTGCTTTCTCCAAACTATACCAGGAAACAGACAACCTCAATGATACTCTATTAAGGGGATCTGTTTCGTGGCACAGTTTGTAATAGTCAGTAGAATTCTAGAACAACTGATACCTCCAAAATATTCCAAGCATGCAAAAGAATGCCATTATTTTATGGTTAATCTGGTCCTGTTTCCGGACATACTTTGGAGGAATCAAGTTGCTCTAGTGAATCTAATCAAAGTGTCTTACCCCCGTTAATGAATTCATATTCTTTCTAACTATATTCCTCTTTCAATGAACCACGTCAATAATCACCTCAATTTTTTTTTTTTTTCAGTCTCACTAAACCCACCACACCTGTACCTAACATCATTACCATATCACCTTTCACACTTGACACACACAAACAGACACTTAAGAACCCTGTGATCGTATATGAAAAGTGGAGGCTTCTGATTCCTTCTGACTATGCCACGAAACAAGCTTCTTCTACTGTATATAGGTAGTGTTTCGTGGCAATATTTGAAGGACTCATTTACCTCCAATTTTCCGACTACATCACAGGGTCCCTTATTAAGGTGGTAATTTTTTTTGGGTACATTGGAGTGTCTTGAGTCCTCCAAAGTATATGCCAGGAAACAGGATCAGATGAACAAAAATAATGGTGCTCTGTTGCTTGGAATAGTTTGGAGGATTCAGTTGCTCCAGATTTACCAACACCAAACTTTTCCCATAATTCGCTAGAGTTTTCCACGGCGCATCAAAGAGGATATATAGTTTTTTTTTTTTTTTTTAAGATATACAATAAAGGAGAAGGCCAGACAGAAAATGCTAACCAACACACACACCATTTTATAAACTTGTACAAACTGATTAATATATATGTAAATACAAAGTTGGATTGTTATTTTTTTTTATGATCAAGTCTATGCAGTTTTGAAGGTGCCTGAACTTCGCCCACACCTATGTCTTTCTTTTATTAATGTGTGTGTGTGTGTGTGTGTGTGTGTGTGTGTGTGTGTGTGTGTTTTCAAGACAAGTGACGTGGTTGACCTGTGTGTGTGTGGGTGTGGATGTGCGTGTGTGTGTATGTGTTCAAGACATGTGACGTGGCTGTCCTGTGTGTGTGTGTGTGTGTGTGTGTGTGTGTCAAGAGCCGGCACTGGCATTCTCACTCGTTAATCACACTCGCTCGAGATCGTGTGTGCGTGTGTGTGTGTTATTGTTCGTGTGTGTGTCTGTGTGCACGTGCAAATTCCCAGAATCTCAATAAACACACACTAATCTCGAAATTAATAATAATAATAATAATAATAATAATAATAATAATAATAATAATAATGACAGTTTACAAGACAGATCGAGAATGGAATAAAATTTTGCATCGGGTTTACGGTACAGTAGTGTTTTAACATTTTGTAATAAGTCACTGTAGTCGATCGGGTCAGAATTATTAAGGAGAGGTTCTTTTGTTGGTGAATTGGATGGATGGTCTCTGATTCCTCCAAACTATGCCACGAAACAGACCCCCTCTTAGTACCATTGAGGGCGTCTGTTTTCTGTTATAGTTTGGAGGAATCAGTAGCCTTCCAATTTACCAACAAGAGAATCTCCCCTTAGTTAAATAAACACTATAAACACACTGGCATTGATCGTGTAAATATTGGGTGTGGAGTGTTCTGTGGAGTGTTCGATGATATTAGTAGCAGTAGTAGGTTATTATAAAGAGGTGAAAAGTGGAGAGGAAGGAGGGACAGCAAGCACGAAGGAAAAGAGGAAAGAAGGGACAGCTGAGTGAGAAGGAAAAAGAAGGAAAGGAGAGAATTGAGTGAGAAAGTAAAAGAAGGAAAGGAGGGATAGCTGAGTGAGAAGGAAAAAGAAGGAAAGAAGGGACAGCTGAGTGGGAAGGAAAAAGAAGGAAAGGAGGGACAGCTGAGTGAGAAGGAAAAAGAAGGAAAGGAGGGACAATTGAGTGAGAAGGTAAAAGAAGGAAAGGAGGGATAGCTGAGTGAGAAGGAAAAAGAAGGAAAAGGACAGCTGAAGAGAGGAAAAAGAAGGAAGAGAGGAAAGGAAGGATAGCTGAAGAGAGGAAAAAGCAGGAAAAGGAGGGACAATTGAGTGAGAAGGAAAGCAATGTAAAAAAAAAAAAAAAAAAAAAAAAAAACTTCGAATACATATCTACAGACTGTAATAGTGACAATCTGTGACAAACAAAAATGGAAATCAGTCCAACGATAAGCCGGCAGTGTAAAAATAAACCATATAGCCCTACTGTAGGTGACGCGGGGAAGCTGTAAAAAAAAAAAAAAAAAAACATATATATTCAAAGACGAATAAGAAATGAACTCTGGGTAACAAAATAGCGAAGAGTACAGTATCAGTTTATGACACCAAGGAAAAAGAAGTAGAATTATTATTACTATTTACACTCTATGGCGCCAAGGATAAAGAAGTAGAATTATTATTATTATTATTATTATTTCAACCCAACGACAGACGGAGAGAAGACAACTTGAAAGAGAAGCGTAAAATGAGACGTCCTCAATTGAAAAAGCTCGTGTTGTATACATGTACGGGGTTACTGGTGATACATACAGCAGGTCTGATTCATAATGACTTCATGCAGCTTAAAATTAAAGTTAAACCACCACCACCACCATCACAGCAACCACAAATACAACCACTACCACCACCATCACAACAACCCCAACCACAACAACAACAACAACAACCACAAAAATCACCATCACAACAACCCCAACCACAACAACTACAACCACAACAACCACCACAACCACAACAACCACTACAAGCTGCTGGTGGTGGTGGTGGTGGTGGTGGTGGGAAAGGACCTGCTCAGAATATTGGTAATTTTGGCGAGAAGTTGGAATCTGGGCAGAAAATCAATGGGTCTGAGGAATCCGGGCGACTCGTACCTTCATTCATGTTATCACTAAGTAGTACCAATGGGAGTATAGGATCGACAATAATCCCAGCACCACCAGTGACGAAATCCAGTCTTGTTATGAATGATGGAGGAGGAGGAGGAGGAGGAGTTTCGAGTGCCTTGGAATCCACCACAACCACCACAACGTTATTCAGAGTTCGTGATGTTGTAATGCATGTACCTACTACGAGGTTTTTCAAGCCATCATTATCATCATCACTATCAACATTTTCATCATCATCTTCATCACAATTATGCCATTTATCACTATCATTATATTCACTATTATCACCATCATCAATTATCATCACAATTATATATAGCCTACAGTACCATTATTTTTATTATCATTATCATCATCATCACTATCAATATTATCATTATTAGCATCACCATAATTTCCATCATCATCATCATCATATATACCACCACCACCATCATCATCATTATCATCATCAACACAATTATACCATTATCATTATCAATTTCAACATTATCATCATCATCATTAGAATATCAATCATGAAAGATGTTGCAAAATGTCGATACAGTAATCAGAATATGAAAAGCGGTTCACAATGCCAATCAGAATAACAGCCTACAGAAAATCACCTTGCCCATCAGCACGGCGTGGGAGAGGGACTGGAAGGAGGAGAGGTAAAGGACAACAAAGAGGAAGGCTCCGTACAACACAAGGAAAACACAGACTCAAAAACACAGCAGGGAGGTACCGAAGAAAAGTCGAAAACACTGCAGGGAAAGGCTCAAACCAACGAGTCGAAAGTGTCACCTTTTCAACAGGACGGCCGTGGTAAAGGTAAACAAGACAAACATACAAACATACACTCGTACCTCATTTACTCTTTCAACCCTCAAACAAACAGGATTTTGTTTACCTTCTTGCACACACACACACACACACACATCCAGACGAACACTATCACACACAGATAGAATGGATTGTACACACACACACAGAATAGACTACTACACACACACACACACACACACAGAATAGACTACTACACACACACACACACAGAATAGACTACTACACACACACACGCAACTCCATTCAATGTCCAATGGTGTACAAAATATTAAATAATGTTTGTCCCCTCAGGCAGCCTCAATATTATAACAGAAGCAAGCACCTATGATAGTTTGATTGACTAAATGAGAGAGGGTGGATGGATGGAAGGCGAACTGTGCTTTGTTGTTGAATTCACAGGGAAATTAAATAAGTAGTTTAGGCTTATTGTGGCTGGCTGAGAGTTGGTTTGCTTGATTGATTGTTATTAGGCATCGTAACAGCGAGATCATATTAATGGGGCCCGAGGAAAAAGGTGATATGAGAGGTGGGACAGTAAGCACAAAAGGTAACAGATGAAAAAGAAAAGGGACAATTGGAGTAATTAGTTGCCTTTTACGACGGGTTGACTGCTAGAATTAACTATTGCATATACACCATAGTACTGTACTCACCCTCTGTCTGTATGTGTGTATGTGTGTGTGTGTAGGCGGTGACGGTGGCGGTGCAGATGGTGGTGGTGGTGGTGGTGTTGGGGAGCGACGGACTGGTGCAGAAGGAAGTGTCCAGGGTCCTCCTCAACACCAACCTGGAGAAGGAGGAGGAGGTGGTAACGAAGGAGGAGGAAGAAGAGGAGACGAAGGAGGAGGAAGAAGAGGAGACGAAGGAGGAGGCGAAGGAAGAGGAGGAGGAGGAGACGAAGGAAGAGGAAGAGGAGACGAAGGAAGAGGAAGAGAAGACGACAAAGGAAGAGGAGGAGGAGATAAAAGATTTATCCTTCCGTCCCCCTTCCCTTATAACTGTATTCCCAGTCCTCCCTTCCTTCCTCCCCGAGTCGTTCCACAAAGAGGTAATGTGTTTCAAATGAATGAGGTTTTATATTATACTTTTTGGTACACTGGAATGCCTTGATTCCTCCAAAGTATGCCATGCAGGAAACAGGACCATATGAACAAAAATAATGGTGGCCTGTTGTTTAAAATAGTGTAGAGGAATCTTACCAACACTGTATCAGAAAACAGGACCAGATGAACAAAAATAATGGTGAATTTATATATATATATATATATATATAATAGTGTAGAGGAATTAATTGCTCCACATTTACCAACACTGTATCAGAAAACAGGACCATATGAACAAAAATAATGGTGGCCTGTTGTTTAAAATAGTGTAGAGGAATCAATTATTGCTCCAAATTTACCAGCACTGTACTTCCCTCTAATTTGTAAACAGAGTGTGGGTCGCCTCACGTGATCATCCATGACGGGGGTCGCCTTGGGAACAAAATGTGTCAGTACCTCAGTGTTTATTTCCTCAGACATCTTTATGGCATCAGGGTAAGACGAATTATTATTTACAATGTTTTTCTCACTGTAATTTACTCTCTTTTGGTACGATTTCTCTCTGTGGCATTATTGAATTATGTTGTGTGTGTGTGTGTGTGTGTGTGTACAATCCATTCTCTGTGTGTGTATTGTGTTCGAATTGATGTGTGTGTGTGTGTGTGTGTGTGTGTGTGTGTGTATAATCTATTCTGTGTGTGTGTATATTGTGTTCGAATTGATGTGTGTGTGTGTGTGTGTGCAACAAAAACCAACATTAATATCTACCTCTCTCCATCAGGTGTCCATAACGAAGAAGATGCAGACCACCCTGAGTACTTCCTTTGAAGGGATAGACTTACCCGTCCAGGACTTCCAATGCTTCACCAAAAAAACAGAGAGGATCAAGTACCACATCCTCCACACACTTCTCTATGGGCAGGTCCTCAAGGTTGTGCAGCAGAGGGACCGGAACACCTCTGCGCACGCCATCGCTTCCAAGCCGACGTTGATGGACAGGTGATGTGTTGTTGTTGTGGTGGTTGTGTTGTTGTGGTTGCCTTGAGGGTTGGTTGGGTAGTTCGGTGGTTGGTTGGGTAGTTCGGTGGGTGGTTGGTTGGACGGCTGGGTGGTTGGTTGTTGTTGTTGAAGTTCCTCAAGCTGTCTGGCCGAGCAGCCCCGAGCTCCTGAGGAAGGCCATGGCCTGAACCGGGCTTTCCCACAGTGCCCTCTGAGAGTGTATGTTGTGTTGTTGGCGAGTGTGGTTGTGTGCATTGCAGTCTTCAATAATGTGTTTAATAGAATGGGGTGCTGTTGGTTGGTTGGTTTGACGGCTGGGTGGTTGCACGGTCGAGTTAGTACTAACTCGACCTTGGGTGGTTGGTGGTTGGTTGGACGGCTGGGTGGTTGGACGGCTGAGTGGTTGGTTGGTGGGTGGGTGTGGGGTATGAAAGGTTTGATTAATTATTATGGAGACTACTGATCACCCCTCCCCCCCTCCTCCACACACACACACATACACACATTTGTGCCACGAAACAACACAGCACGTATACTGAGTCTCTATCCTGATAATTTTTGCATGGTTGTGTACTAAGAAAAATAATAGAGATAAAATTTGGTTTAGTCAAGTAATTATGTAGTAAAAAAAAATTTAGTCACGTAATTATGTAATAAAATAACTGTTTAGTCACTTAAGGTGGTAATTCTTTTTTGGTACATTGGAGTGCCATGATTCCTCCAAAGTATGCTAGGAAACAGGACCAGAAGAAC
Source organism: Petrolisthes cinctipes (assembly GCA_033782935.1). Lineage (NCBI taxonomy): Eukaryota > Metazoa > Arthropoda > Malacostraca > Decapoda > Porcellanidae > Petrolisthes > Petrolisthes cinctipes. The sequence continues at coordinate 1,065,517 of JAWQEG010000010.1, forward strand.
AAAAATAATAGTGTTCTGTTGCTTGGAATAGTTTGGATGATTCGGTTCCTCCAGATTTACCCCAACACTGTGTCCTTCAGGTCTTACTACGTGTACCACCACCCGTGTCCCCGTGACCTGTTGATGACCCACCGTGACCTGGCCCGGCGTCTGCTGGTCTTCAAACCTTGGGTCATCGCGCGTGCCCAAACCAATCTGAAGAAGGCGCTGCTGGGTCTGGGTGTGACGCGCCGGGAGGATGTGACGGTGGTGACAGTACACGTGAGGAGAGGAGACTACACAAGATACATCAGTAAACATTACAACCTGACGCAGCTGGACAATGTTTACTTCCAGAGGGCCTTTGACTTCTACAGGAAGAGGTAGGTAGGGTCAGGGGGTAGGGAGGGAGAAAGAAAGGGAGGGAGGGATGAAGGAAGGGATGGATGAAGGAAAGAAGGAAGGGAGGGATGAAGGAAGGAAGGGAGGGATGAAGGAAGGAAGGGAGGGATGGATGAAGGAAGGAAGGGAGGGATGAAGGAAGGAAGGGAGGGAGGAAGGAAGGGAGGGATGAAGGAAGGAAGGGAGGGATGAAGGAAGGAAGGGAGGGATGGATGAAGGAAGGAAGGGAGGGATGAAGGAAGGAAGGGAGGGATGAAGGAAGGAAGGGAGGGAGGAAGGAAGGGAGGGATGAAAGAAGGAAGGGAGGGAGGGATGATCAGGGGGGTAGGGAGAGAGGGAGGGATGATCAGGGGGGTAGGGAGAGAGGGAGGGATGATCAATGCGGTAGAGAGGAAGGAATGGAGGGAGGGAGGTAGGATCAGGGGGGTTATACAAAGGATACAAAGGACATTCAAACAGCAACAGACCTACTGGTCCTTACGAGGCTGCTTGATTTTGCTATTCTATCTAACCTACAAGAGTGAGGGAAAGTATAGCAAAGAAGAAGGAAAGTATAGCAAAGAAGGGTTGGGAGGAAGGGAGGGAGGATCAGGGTAGGGAGGGAGGTAGGATCAGGAGGGTTGGGAGGCACAGTGGGAGATTCTCTTGTTGGTGAATTGGAAGGTTTGTGATTCCTCCAAAGTATACCGGGAATCATGACCAGATTAACAAATATAATGGTGGCCTGTTGCTTGAAATAGTTTGGAGGAATCAGCTGCTCCCGATTTACCAATAAGAGAATCTTAAAGGACCCTGTGATGTAAGTTAGTATAAAAATTGGAGATGAATGAGTCTTCCAAATATTGCCACGAAACACCAACTATAGGGAAGGAATTTGTTTCGTGGCATGGTCAGTAAGAATCAGAAGTCTCCAATTTTCATACACGATCACAGGGTCCTTAAGGCCTCCATAGACTATCAATAATGCCTGCGTAAACTGGGTGGGTGTGGGTTTGCGCAAATAACTGAACCATATTCCAACAAGCTATTCGTCAATCACAGGCTTGTACAGTGATGCATGATAATGTGTGGTGACTGCTCAGTCTTCTTGCTACTGTCAATTGCACATGATTGCACAACTACCCACTTTAACGCAGGCATGATTGATAGTCTATGGATAGTCTTTACGGATTCAAAACTAAGAAAGAAAAGGGGGATCTAGTTCCACTGTATTGCTGGCTGGACTAAGGTAAATATAGCTTATATATTTACCTTGGGCTGGACGAACTACTAACCACCAACCTGTCGAGATTGAGTATTGGAGTGAAGGGCACGAATTAATAGAATTATGAGGGAGTTGGAGTGATGGGGTCCCTCACCTCGTCTCTACATATTCACTGAGTCTCGAAACATGCATTGTGAATTTGTGATTTGTGATTCGAAGGATTTTAACTTCTTTTACTTAATTAATATTCGATTTCCTTTCGTATACCGTAATTAGTTACTGACCCTCAATCAAAAGACGAAGATGATTAAAGTTTTACCATAATTTTACAGGGATGTCTATATACAGGGAACGAATTATGTTATATATATCACGTATCTACATATGGGAGGGAAAGAATTCGGACGTGTCTCTGAGCATGCGCAAAGCCTTGGGATTTCACACACACACAGGGAACTTGAGTATAATCAGTAATTTTACCTTACCCTTATAATATCTTACCCTACTTGATTAACCCTAAATATACAAAACCCTACATATTCATATACTGTATATTAACCTAGCTACTTAAACCTAAAGAAACAAGAACAATATTACTACTTCTACTACTACTACTATTACTACTACTACTACATAATTTAACTCTATACCACTACTACTACTACCACCATCTTTACATAATTTCACTCTATACCACCACCACTACTACAACTACTACCACTACAACCACCATCTTTACATAATTTCACTCTATACCACCACCACTACTACAACTACTACTACAACCACCATCTTTACATTATAGTTGCAGAGAGAAGAGGTCAGTATTCCTGGTGGTGAGTGACGACCTAAAATGGTGTACCAAGACACTATCCGGCCATGACGTCATTACAGCAGGTGGGTCAGAGAGAGAGAGAGAGAGAGAATGTTTCATGATGATGGTATAGTTTGGAGGAATCAGTAGCCTATTCTACATTAGCTTGGAGGAATCAGAGGAATCGGTAGCCTATCTACATTAGCTTGGAGGAATCAGTAGCCTATCTACAATATCTTGGAGGAATCAGGAACCCATCTACAATAACTTGGAGGAATCGGTAGCCTACTTACATCTACAATAGGAGGAATCGGTATCGGTAGCCTATCTACATTAACTTGGAGGAATCAGTAGCCTATCTACAATATCTTGGAGGAATCAGGAACCCATCTACAATAACTTGGAGGAATCGGTAGCCTACTTACATCTACAATAGGAGGAATCGGTAGTCTACTTACATCTACAATAGGAGGAATCGGTAGCCTACTTACATCTACAATAGCTTGGAGGAATTGGTAGCCTTCCTCTCATTCCTTCCACATAATCATACCTTTTTTTTTTTTACTCACTTTTAACCTGCAGGAGACAAGAACGAAGTGGTGGACATGGCCTTGGTGACCCTCGGGGACTACACCATCACCAGCTATGGCACCTTCAGCTTCTTGGGGGGCCTCCTGGGACCCGGCCACTTCACCCACCCAATCGAGAGCTCCGGCAGATACCACGCCATGGGTTGTGTTAAGTCTAATTATCTCCACTACGTGTCCAGGGATCAAGACTTTGTTTATAATGACACTGGACGACTCCCCGGGAACTGCTGATGTAAATAAACCGACCACTAAAAAAAAGAAACTGCTGAAGTACTGAAAACAAACCGACCACTAGAAAAAAAATATAAAAGAACTGCTGACAATAAACAAACCGACCACAAAAAAAAAAAAACTGCTTTCATAAACAAACCGACCAAAAAAAACAAAAAACAAAAAAACTGAAGTACTAAAAACAAACCGACCACTAAAATATGAACTGCTGATGTAAACAAACAGAGCTCTAAATATATTAATTATTCTGCACCCCAATTGGATATACAGTAGCCTATACTTTTCCCCGCTAGCTACTATACTCGGGCTCTAAAAATATAATAATTTGACCCCCAAATCGATACTTTATTAAACCTACTGTTATGCCATGTAACATAATGTTTCATACACATCATTCACTCCCACTCCCTCCCCTATCCCCATCCTTGCATCCCCCAGCACCTCAACCACCCTCCTCTTATATTCCTCCCTATATTCTGCTTCATTTAATTTCCCACTAGCCACCTCTCTCCTGTTCCTCACCCCTTCATCCCTCCTACCATATTCCCACTTAACCCTAACCTTCATCCTTACCAACACTGCAAAATGGTCGGAGCATTGGATCATTCCTCTCGCCACTTTTGCGTCGAACACATCCTTCCTTAACCTTTCATCCACGGCCACATAATCAATCAGACTCTTCTGCTCTCCTCTCTCATCCCTTCTCCATGTATACCTGTGGATCATCTTGTGCTGAAAGGTGTTTGCCAAGAAAAAACCCCTCTCAGCACAGACATCCACCAGATACTCACCATTCCCATTTACTCCTTCCACACCCCATTTACCCACAATACTTCCCACTTCTTAACCTCACAGTAGTAGAGAATGCTTATGGTACAGTGCATTAAAAAAAAATACCGTTCTCCATATGAATCTTTATTGAGAAATGGAAAAACAGGAAAGACTGAATAACAAACTCTTATTGTGAAATATAAAAATTCACAGCTGTATGGTTGTGTCAGACGTATTGTATATACAGTACTGTACACTCATAAAAAAATGCATATACTCGTACTCCTGAAGTGTACAAAGTTTTTAGGTATTTATTCATGCATTGCCGAGGAAAGTACTGTACAATGGGAATGGGCATTTTGATTTATTGGTTTGAGCACCTCACAGCTAGTAACATCATCCTTACCTGCACATTTCTTTGAATTATTGTTATGTGGTGTTGGTGAAATGTGAAATACAACTGACTTCACTCTCCGTACAAGAAGTATGCCTGTATTTAACGAGTACATTATTGAGATACATTTCTGAGCCCACCCACCCAAGACAGATGAAGTGGGATGGTGAAATGTAAAGTACAACTGACTTTATTCTCGGTACAAGAAGTGTTCGTGAATTTAACGTGTACACAATTATGTCGTAATTCCGAGTCCATCCACCCTGGACAGATGAAGTGGACTTAATGCACGATATAAATTTTTGTCAAGATAACTTACTGTGCTACTCATAAACAAATATAATCACGGTAGCCTCAATTGTAGTTCACACAGAAAGTCACTTTACAATAATGACATCATGCACAAACTCTACTTTATATGGATGAACTCTGAATTATGGCTCATTACTCTACCAATGAGGAAATATACCTGCATTATTACAGTAGTACATGCTTGGATTACATTGTAGTGCTATCCCCAGCCCCCTGACCTGATATAAACGCAATGAAGAACCAAATATTGAGGCCAAATAGACATGATGAGAGAACACACAACCGGTGCACCAAACCACGATAAAGTAAATTTTTCAATGAGAACAAAACAATAAGATATACACTAACCCTCTTAACAACTGAAACATTTCTATAGCCACTTATTCTTCTACTGTAGTGCTTATCAACTTTTCTTCAAATGAAATAATCCAAGCAATGGTAGATTCCACCAATAATCTGCAACACATTTTAGACTGCTTAAATAATTTGTCTGACATTATGGATATTAAGAATGATTTGTCTCCAGTAAAAAAAACAATAACATTGATATCATATGTTGAACCTCTTCCCTGTGTCACAACAGTTTTATATAAATGAGAAGAGTAGATGACTGTTATTGATCAGAAAATATATTTTAATTCCTTAAGGACCCTGTGAACGTTTATGAGACCTGGTGGCTTCTGATTCCTCCTGACAATGCCACGAAACAAGCTCCTTTAATGTAGGTGCTGTTTTGTGGCAATGTTTGAAGGACTCGCTAACCTCCAATTTTCTGACTACATCACGTGGGTCCTTAAGAGGTGGGCCACGTAGCTTTTACAGTTGTACTTTGGTTACAGGATGAAAGTTAAAACACTGATTCTGAAATTGATATTAATTTACCCTCAGAGATTAATTGCAGTTGGGTACACAGGACCTTGAGAGAAATTCTGACTTCCATCTTGTTACAGGTATATTCCAGCAATAAAATTACTTTTGCCAAATTGCGAAAAAATTTGATGAGAAACCCGGTGCATTTTGTCACATTAAAAGATGCCTTACCATACCTTCATCCCTCCATGTATACAAACAACTTTATATTGATTCTTAAAATAGGGAGAGTTTCCCTTAGGTGAATAAAAGTGATTAGAATTAAGGTGGTAATATATTACCTGTGAAAGGAACACTAGTGATTTCACCAACCTGTGCCTTCAAACACACCACCAATACAAAGGCTCTGTTTCTTCAATCACTAAAATTCAAGGAGTCGGTTGTTTCCTCCTCACTGTACCATTAAACAATACATACTCACACAGAATGGTTCTGTTGTGGTACAGTCTGGAGATATCACACGTCTCCAATTTGCCAACATTACATGGCCCTTAACTGCTCCCAAAGATTACTACAAATGGAAGGTGCATTACGGTGTTTGATCTGACTGTTGTAATGATGGTAAGGTGGTGATATCGGCTGAAGGAAGATAAAGGCAATAAAAATTTATCGGCACCCTTAAAGCACGATACATTGGGCCGTAGGCAAGAACATTGGTGGTGTTGACGATGGTGACTCCCTTGACAAACAACAGTGTCATAATTCCGGTACCACACCATCGTCAAGTCAATACAGTGGATATTCTTGCATATGACCATTAGTGCCATACCACATGAGGTATTCTGAACCATGTATTCCCACCGTCCATAACAGTGATTGGTCTCTGTGAAGTGTATCGGGGCATGGGGTGCCGAATAATTTTTTAGAGCCCATAAAATACATACTGATTCTTCCAAACTGTGCTGTCACACAAACTCCCTTAGTACAAGTGCTATGCTGTAGCACACTTTGGATAAATCAGTACAGTACTCTACAACAACATTACATGCCCCTAAATGACAACAGTTCTAAATATAGAATATCAAATGACTTAGCTTTACAGTGCTGTACAGGATATTTTCATACATACTACAATGTTATCAAAATTACTGTAAATCATTACATCGTTGGTAAACAAAAATATGCATAAGGAATGTACAGGACCTTAAAACTGACTACTGTATTTATACTGATTCTATTCCTACTGGGCCACAAAATGTAATCTGTTACAGTGCAGGGTTGGCATTCATAAAAGATCTGAGATACAATGGAGAGGCCTAGATTTTATAGGTAAAATTATACCAATAGATTCCTTCAAATTGTGCTATGAAACTTCTGGCCACTTACAAGTACACTGAGATAGTTTGTTTTTCTATATTAGAAAGGGTAAGGACTAAAGGCAAAGGTAATTTCTCAGTCTGCAAAATTCCCTGTCCTAAATAGCTAATACTTCGTGGTTACCTCCCTCGTGTGGTCAGATCGGCTTCAGTTTAACGTCCCACGGGAAAATGTCATGGGCTGAACAATAATGAACACAAATGCAAAGTCCCCATGTAACATAAATGGATCCACTGTATTAATCCCTGTCACTGCCTGTCTCATGATTATTGCTGCAAATGACTCTAAGTCGGATATCAAACCAGAGAAAATTTAACAGAGAGACTGCAGATAATCTTGAGATCTTTTACAAATACCAGCCCTGAAAATAAGGATCACACAGAGCCTCAACAATTTGCATAACTCGTCAAGTGATGGCAACCAAGTTTTACCAACCCTCTCATGCATGACTGACTCCCAAGTGCGTCATATCATGTAGATGTTGAGTCAGTTTGAGGAATAACCTTTTCCTGATGAGGTTTTATCAGTGTTTCTTCAAGTTAAAGGTCATCCCATAGAGAAACATTATGTTACACAAAGAAAATTACGGGGCTGCTCGGCCAGACAACTTGAGAAGCTTCAACAACACAAAGAAGTTTAGAAAGATTTCCAGATGGGGAGTTTACAAAGAATATATTTGATTGATATTGCAAAACTTTGTGTGTAAGTATGGCTCAACTGAGTTAAGTCTATATTCTCCATTTATATTTGGATATCTATTTTGTGCTGGGTGAACTTGGACAGAAGGAATTACTACATTTTCCAATCGTCTGCCCAGTCTGGGAAGAGAAATGTAACATATTATACAAGATATAAACTTGTATGATTTCCAGGAATATAGTGTTCCAACTAGTTCCTGCAAAAATGAAACAATGTGGTACAGTGTACAGTACTATACTCCTCAAACTCAAAAATTCTCAGTTATTTGTACACGAAAATGATTGATATATTGCACATGTGAGTCAAGTGTGTGTGAGAGGGTTAACCTACTACAGCTGCACTAAACACAAGATCACATCTTTGATCTGCCATGATAGCAAGCACATATTTTCATTATTTTCCACTTGGCACAATAATTAGTGCTGCCATTCCTCTTCACCTAAGAGATAGGAAACTAGAATGTCAATTCATGAAAACTTGTCTCTGTACAGGAAATATTCCCCAAATTGTGTACAGGATAGGTTTGTTGTAAGTCAGGGTACTGAAAGTGCTGATTCATTCATTATTCATACCATATACATTTCTTGTAGGTTCATGAACAATCATATCTCAGTTCAAGTTTTTCTGAACACTTTCAGACTCATTGTTCAAGCTCTGAACAGCTCCCATGATGAATAAAAATAAACCCCATGTATTCTGAATACAAATTAAGTAAATCGGAAGTTCATAGGCCAAAATTCACAAAGATCTGGGATGATTATAGCCTATGAAAACTCCAAAGGGAATCAGAATGGATGTGGAGGTTGGAGAACATCCTGACTCATTCTGGTTGAAGGGCTAAGGTACCAACTCTTTCTAAGTATGCTACAATATGCCCATCCTATTACCAACTTAATGATGCCTGTGTTGTTAAATAGATATAAATCCACAGCATTTTGACTTAACAAAACAAAGGGAATTTATGATTAAGAAATGCATAAAGATCTGTCATGAATAAATTTACTGTACAACACTTGTACTTAAGGAGTAATTCAGTCACATGAGTCCATGGGAACTATTCAGATCTGATTTATCTGACAGTTTAAACAACACTGAATTACATACAGTATTCAGTAAAGTTAAACTTCAATAATTATACAGTAATTATTAAATGTGCAAATCTATGATATTCATTATTGCTAATTCGGTCATAATGTGTTGTTTTTGTGAAGAAAAAAAATCCCCATACAAATGATCACAGTCTATGATATATATAAACTCACTGTATATTCACACCAACTTTTAAAAAAATCCTACAATACATTCACCTTTGTGGAAGGAGCAATGCATAATAGGTCTATCACAGAGGATTTAAGGAATACAAGTAAATATTAACAGTGTGTGTATTAAGGGGAGATTCTTTTGTTGGTGAATTGGAAGGTCTCTGATTCCTCCGAACTATGCCAAGAAACGGATCCCCTATTACTACCGTCGAGGGTGTCTGTTTTCTGGCATAGATAGGAGGAATCAAGAGAATCTCCCCTTAATACCAATGGAGGGACATACTGTACTTCACCTTCTACTCACTGACTGCATTCCCTTGTTGTATCAATTATCAGTGTGAGAGAAGGTAAAGTGCAATACCTCCACTTCCTTTCAATTAATAATAATAATAGAAATAATAATAATAGTAAGAGTAGTGATGATAGATACAACATTCAGAGTTTTTCATAAGGCAAATATTACTCACTATCACTGAAGAAGAAAAAAACCAAGACTAGATCTAGATGAATTGTTTGGAAGTTACTGTGTTCCATTCCTTCTCCTCCTGTTCATATTATTATTATCACATGAGGTTTAAGGGGGAATTACATAATATGGTGTTGCTAAATACGGAGCAACTGCTTCCTCTCTAAACTATTCCAAGCAACAAACAAACCACCATTATTTTTGCTACAATGGTCCCGTTTCCTGGGATACTTTGGCGCAGTCAGTTGGTCCGAATTTACCAACGCTGTGCTGTACTTCCCCCTAAATATGAACTTTCTAGGGACTAACTCCACAGTTGTGTGTAATGAATTTTCTAACTTCCCAACCCAAAGATTCTGGAAAGTGACTGACGGTAATATTGATGTTAGAACTATATATTGATCACGGTAAGAAAACTGTGCTGCAGATGTGAGAAACTTTTATAGAATATTGATGATAGAACTATTATTATATTGATCACTGTAGGGAAAACTGTGCAGCAGATGTGGGAAACTTTGATATAATATAAGATACTACAGTAGAGGCAAACAAAGTGCATTTAATGTGGAGTCAGCCCTATTTACAGACCTGTACTGTACTATACTTTACATGTACAGTATAGCTACATAACCATATGGAAAATTTTGACATGTTTTGCCACCTACAGACCTGGATGCATATTTATCTGTAGGCTACCTTGACGTCAAGAGAATAAACATTTAACTCTTAATAAGTATAAATCTGTAGAAAGAGTTGATCGATCATGTCTGGCAATTTAGTGTATATGCTACACACTTCACTTCATTGCTACAATTATTAAGGGAATAGTATACATTTGGTACATTAGAGTGCCCTGATTCCTCCAAAGTATGCCATGAAACAGGACCAGATTAACGAAAATAATGGTGTCCTGTTACCTGAAATAGTTTGGAGTAATCAGTTGCTCCAGATTTACCCCTTTCAGCAGCAGATAAGGCCACCTTCCTGTTGAACACCCTTGACCACCATCCTCTTATTATATGGAGGACCAAACCTTACCAACATAAATACATAACATTACACTGTCCACAAGTAGCTTGTGTAAATGTTAACACCAAAATGTCAGACACGATCATGTTTAATTTTCGTTGGTCTTTATTGTTATTCCTCCAAAAACAGGAGACAGGTACTGTATTGCAAAGAGAGAATAATTACATAACTTCCCATAAACAATGTCATACTGCTTACTCAGTACTATACTCTTCATTATATTGTTAGAGCCACACTTTTATATTATGGCTATATATATACTGTATATACATATACCTGTACACTGTATATACATACATTATTCATGCATTTGCAAGAAAACACCAAAGAAAGTTGAAGAGAAACAAGGCACACCAAACAAATAGTTAGCAACTCAGTGTTTTCCTTCATCTTTCATTTGTGTTCACTTAAATTTAGTTTGCCACAGTACTGTACCACTGTAGTTATTTATGTATATACTGTATACTTGATTTAACATGACCAGAAAAAAAAAGCTTGGCCATGTTAGATCATTACCGCTTCCCAGGGTACAAACAATTTTTACAACTTTGATGGTATAGAACTCTGGCCATATGAAAGAAATAATGCAGGCAAGGCAATGATAATGACTGGTACAATGTCAACACAGGACCCATCACACAGTACCATTCATTCATCCATCCATCACCTTCACCTTGCACATGACTTATCTTCCACAAACACAGAATATGATTGGTGCAGACAGACAGTGGCAGTGAGGGCAGGTCTACACTCGGTATGGGGCCGACTGCTAGAGTTCTGTCACAGGCACTGCTTTGGAGGTGTTAGTGTAGGCTGGGTGATATATGTAGGGATAGGTGTAAGGAAGGTCAGTGGTTCCCCCATCGCCACGCTGCCTCCCTCTCAGACCCTTCACGAGGCGGTGGACGCACGAGTTGTGATGACGGTACAGCAACACTAACACTATTGCTGCTATGACCACCACTAAAACACATACCACCACACCAATAATTGCTCCCTGTGCGGTGGAATCCAGGCCACATGCCAAGTCACTAAGCTGTGTTTCATTAAGGGGTGTACCAGCCAGCCTGGGAGGGGAAGCACACACAACACTGCTGTTGGTTGTGTTGGGTGCCAGCAACAGTGTACGCAGCCAGGCAGAGGAACAGTTACAGGAGACTGGGTTGCCCTCCAGGTGCCACTCCTTTATCTCAGTCCACGAGGCAGAATATTGGCTGATGTGCTGTAGGTTGTTGTTATTGAGGTCCAGTAACCTCAACTCTGGTAGGGAACGCAGGGCACCTGGAGCTATGTAGGTTAACTCAGGATTTTCTGTAATTATCACTTCCTTAATGTTCAGATTATTTTCAAAGACATTTGTCTCTAAGTGAACAAGGTAAGGGCATTTTGATACAAAGAGATAACGTAAGTTGCGGTTACCTCTAAATGCATGTTTGGGAAGTGTAACAAAGAGATTTTGCCCAATGTGTAGTTCTTCCAATTGTCGCAACACACTCAGTGGGATGCTTGGTATAGATGTTAGTCCACAACCTTCTAAATTTAATTTCTTTAATGAAGACAGGCCTCTGAAGGATTCAAGAACTAGTCCCCCTTCTATAATGGTTCCAGACAGATCAAGATCCTTCAGTGTCCTCAAGGCCCGGAAAGCACTCCCTCTCATCTCCATGGCTTCATTGCCTCCTAAACTCAATTCTGCCAAGTCTGGGACAAGCTCCAAGTTGGATGCTGGTACAGTATGTAACCTGTTGGAGTGTAGATGAAGAACTCGCAGGTTAGAGAGGCCTGCCATAGCTTCATCTTCTATTGTGTGTATCTGATTTTCTGAGAGGTCCAGATCCTCCAGCAGTTGCAGATGGGCGAATACTCCCGCTTCCACAGACTCTATAATGTTCCCTCGTAGTGACAACACCTGCAAGAAGAGAAACATTAACTGTATATCAAACATTTGGGCAGAACTCTTTTTAAACCAAAAATCATTCAGTAATTTACAAGGTGAATTTATTGTGCCATAATCCTGTGGAACATAGATACAGTATACAGTAATAGGTAGGCCTACAGTAGTGGGCCATATTCTCATCCCACACCTAAGAACTGATTCATTTGGCAACATACAAGGGTTAAATTAAAAAAGGATTAGGTATAATTTGTCTCAAACTGCCGTACATTTACCGAAAAAACACAAGAAATTAAATGAAAAGGCCGGTACATTTTTGCCATGTTAAAATTAATAGAGTCTAGCTTTTTAAGTGATGACCGGTACTGCATAAATAATTCCCTCATACAAGACCAATTTATCATCTGGTGTCGGCTCAGGAACGTTCAAAAGAGGCATAGTGCAATCTAAGGGTAGAAAGAAGGGGAACGGTACGAAAGGCTCACGATTAAGTTGTCGAGTCCAAAGAAAGTATCGGTGGTGATGTTGGCAATGTTGTTCTTGGCAAGGTGTAGTTCCTCGAGCCTCTGTTGATTCTTGAAGGTCTCAGGACTCACTTGCATGATCATATTATTGCTGGAACAAAAGTACAGAATGTATATAAATGAAAGTACAGTTACTGGAATTATTGTAGGGATGTATATGTAAGTAGCTGGTTGCTGCAATAAGAGTTGTTGTTGAAGTTCCTCAAGCTGACTGACCAAGCAGCCCCATGCAGTAAGAGTAATTTACAGTATATACAGTGTACTTGCAAATTTGGGGCAAAAGACAACAACAACTGACTCCTACCTGAGGTTCGCAAGTCTGAGATCTTGGTAGTAGAAGAATGAGTAGTCATTGAGTATGTGGATTTCTGTGCCGTACATGGTGAGTCTCTGGAGGGCTGGGAAGAAGGTTATGGGCAGCACATCAATGTTGGAGGGGGCACACATTACAACCAAGGCCTGAGGGAGAAAAAAAACAAAAAAACATAAAGGGTGCTGGAGGGGTAGTGGTTTTGTGGCTTACAATTATTACATGGAGTCTGCAAACATCAGAGTGAAATTCCCAAGAAGAACATTAGAAAAAAGGGGTGTTGAAGGACTAGTGTTTTGTAGCTTATACTGTATGTAACTATTATGTGGAGGCTGCCTGCAAACACCCGCATAAAATTCCCATCGTTCAGAGGTTACGACTTACTTTTGTGTCACAGGTACAGTTACTGGGGCAGAAGGCTGCACAAGGAGCAACCAACAGTGACCACACCAGTAGAAGGCAGCAGTAGACAACAGTAGGTAGGCGTGAAGGTGTTGCGGACATTCTCGTCAACCGCAGGCTCAGGTCAGATGGTGTGATGGCGGTTAAGGGATGCCACCATCTAGTCCACTCTGGCCTAGGGTGGGCCTGGACTGGATAGGGAGCGGTTGGGGAGAGCTGGGGACTGATTTCTGCAGGATAGGAATTGGTTGGGGAAAAATGAGGACTGGAAAGATGAGGCCTAGTCTGAGCTGGATGTGGGGGATCATTTGGGGAAAGGTGGTGGTTGTTTTGGCCTTGATGGAAGCTTTTATGAATTGGCTGGGATAAACCTAGAGATAGTGGATGATTGGACTGCAATGGAGGTGAATGAAGTGTTTGTGTTTCTACCTCAAGTAACGACACAGGTGTATGTCTGTGTGGCTCGGGTATGGGTGTATGTGGGTGAGTCGTGTGTTGGTTTGGTGTGAGTGTATATGTTGTGTATGAGTCGGATGTACTTGGGTGTGTATACGGTGTGGGTACGAGGGTCTTGCATGTGGGCTGGTGTGGATATGGGTGACTGCAGGGAAGGGTGCAGTGCTGGGAATTGTGGTGGGGTTGGTGGTGTTGGAGTAGGTGGATATTTGCCTCATCAATGCTTTCCCTGGCCTTTCCTCTCTTCCTATCCCTCATCAGGCTGGCCATGGTTGACACCTGAAAGACGATCATTGAGAGGAGAACCATTTATTTTGGTACATTGGAGTCCTGCTGATTCCTCCCTACTAACTATAAACAAAATAAACACAGTGGTACTCATCCGTTTCGTGGGCATAGTTTGTTTTTTGTTTTTTCTCACCTCTCTAGTTTATTCTCCCACTTATAATTAAATATAAAGCACTGGGGAATATAATTGAAAACTAACAAACCTGTCTGATAATTATTTGGTAAGGATACGTCCACTTTACTTAGTAGTGTTACAGTAGACAACTCACCGTGGAGCCCCCTGTGTTTAATCCGGCCTGTTAGTCATTTGGACTGGCCCCCTCGCCTCGCCTGGCAAGAATGCAAATATATAGATGATGAAGATAATGTTGTACAGTCACAAGCCATAATATGTATCCAGGTTCACAAATAGTTAAGATGTTGTACTGTACCTACTTGTTTATATCATTACTATTATCAATTCATTATTATTATTATTATTATTATTATTACCTTGTGGCTGGTGCAGGTAGTGACGCAAGGTCCTCCCTCAATAAATACTCCTGGTGTGTGTGTATGTATGTATGTGTAGTTCCCACGTCAACAACACGACCTGCCGGGATAAGCATCTTTTAGTAGGCATAGGTTAGTTAGTTCTCTTTCCACTTTCTTCACCACACACACACACACACACACAAACAAACCAAATCAAGTTAAAACAGTGACAATAAGTCTTGGATCTATGCATCTAAACAGCCAACCTTCCTCGCTACATGGGCTCTAGATTTCAAGGACTCTCGGTAATAACAGCGAAGACAACCACACCTTCACCCATTACTGTAAGCGGGTTACAGGTGTGTCTGTCTAATGGGGTGAAAAGGAGATGTGTAGTGGGGAGTGAAGATGTGCTAGGAATTTGTCATATATATGTATGCCGATTCCGAATGCGTTTTTAGTTGTTGTTGTTGTTGAAGTTCCTCAAGTTGTTTGACCGAGCAGCCCCGAATGTGTTTTTAGTTTTGCTATGTTATATGCAGTTTTTGAGTGACGGGAAGACATACCTGCTACAACAAACAGCTAAAAGTAATATGGGTGGAATTCTACGAGTTCAATTAATTCATGTTGGTGCCAATGTCATTCTACTAAAATATTTCTTCCAGATTGTGAATAAAAACATATTTTCTGGACAGTCACCGAGAAAAGCATTTTGAGTTGTAGCGAAGTTGTTAATGAGATAGTTTCATCATAGTTTTCCAAACTATACCAGGAAACAAGCCACTGAATTAATTAATGTCAGTCAGTAATAATGGTCATGTTTCGTGACGTAATTTTGGGGGATTCAGTAGCCCTCCAAGTTACCATCATGAGTTTCTTTTCTCCCCTTATGGGACCCTGTGTTGTAGCAAGAAAACTGGAGATAAATGAGTCCTTCAAATATTGCCACGAAACACCACCTATATGGGAGGAGGTTGTTTCGTGGCATGGTCAGGATGAATCAGAAGTCTCCAGCTTTCACACACGAACACAGGGTCCAAAATTATTAATGTTGCAGACGTAAACACCAAAGAATAATAAAGGCATGTTGTGTGAAGGTATTCCAGGTTGCCTCGTTCAGCTTCCTTAACAGTCAGACTCCAACACTCGGTTCCTCTGCAGAATCTCAGTGACAATTAAGTTAACTAACACTAAATAAAAATGACGGATAAAAACGAAGGCAGCTCCTCCCAATCGTCCAGGAAGAGCCAAGACAAGACCAACAACAACACCAAACCCAGCTGGATGTTTGCCTCCCCCACCACTACTCCAAGGTCAGGTCATCAGAAGACAAATGGCAACAAGAGGTCTGAGGTCACCCCTAGCATGAGGTCATCAAAGGTCAACCCCAGCACGAGATCAAGGGTCACTCAAAGCACATCAAAGATCACCAACCCCATCTTGAGGTCAAAGGTCACCACCCCCTTTATGAGGTCACAGCTCACCTCAAGCGGGAGATTAAATATCACCCCAAGAAGGCCAGGGAAGCAGATCACACCATTCAGTCATTACAAGTCACAGGTTACTCCCATCAGGTCAAAACATGTTACCCCCGTCAGGTCACAGGAAGAGGTCACCCCCATCAGGTCAGAGGAAGAGGTCACACTCATCACCTCAGAGGAAGAGGTCACACTCATCAGCTCAGAAGAAGAGGTCTCACCCATCAGGTCAGAAGAAGAGGTCACTACCATCAGCACAGAGGTAGAGATCACACCCAGCAAGTCAGAGGAAGAGGTCACCCCCATCAGGTCAGAAGAAGAGGTCACCCCCATCAGGTCAGAAGAAGAGGAGGTCGCCCCCATCAGGTCAGAAGAGGAGGTCACACCCATCAGGTCAGAAGAAGAGGAGGTCACCCCCATCAAGTCAGAGGAAGAGGAGGAAGAGACCCCAATTATTGACAACAAGACGAAAGAGGAGAAGAAGTAGGGTATGGGTCGTGTGATGCTGCTGACAATGACGATACTTGTGGTCATTCTGGTGGTGAGCTTTGTGGCTGGAATGATGGTGTTCTCCGGTGTCCAACAGAGGGACAAGACTCAACAACTCCTCATGAAGGTGGATGAGACGTACCCAAAGCCTCAATGGTGGTAGAGTCTCCTGAATCCTCGTTGGGTTAATTTCATCCCGGCCCTCGCTCCCACCCCCTACAGGAGTGCCCAGGAGGTGTGTGGGGAGGCTCCTCAGACCCTCAACCCCTTCACCATCGCCCACGGGTAGTATCGCGGTTGCCTTTCGGGGTATATACTGAAGGAGAGGTTGAGGCAGAAGGGCGTCATGTGGCTAATCATCCTGAGATTCCTGACGATTTATATCTTCTGGTATGTGGCCGATCGACTCTATGACCTCATCTCAGAAATCAACTACTTCAACAATCTCATCCACTTGCCCATCCATCTGCTATCCAACACCCGGTTCTTCTAATGAGACACACACACACACACACACACACACACACACACCTACTGTGATTATTTGTACAGTCACCAAACATAATGAGTATCCAGGTCAGCTTCGAAAACAGCCAACAAGTATAATTATCATCATAAGACAGGACAAGCGTTGTTTGTTGTTGTTGAAGTTCCTCAAGCTGTCTGGCCCTGCAGTCCCGGGATAGGCTAAACGTTGTCATTTTGTTCACCGGTATGTATGTATGTCAGATGATTCTAAAAACAAGACCTGGATGGACTACTTATTATTTATTGATCGTGACTGTACAACCGGTTCCGTCTTCCTGTGATCCAAGCTCGACATAATAATTATAATACTGGCTTAATTAATTTACACGATCACTATTTTGAAATGATTGCTTATTATTTGTGTCGACGAAAATAGCATCTTACAATTATATATGTGTAATGAGTGTGTGAGTAGTGATGATAAGTGAGGTAGTGATGATAAGTGAGGTATAGATGATAAAGTGGTGAATAGTGATGATGTAGAAAATTTTTGTGGGTAAGTGAGTGAGTGGTTATGGTGATTAGTATTTCTGTTAATTTTTTTGTGAATAGTGATGATGTATGGGGCGTAGTGATGATAAGTGGGGTATAGTGATGATCTTATGTGGGTAGTGATTATCATGATTTTCTTATAATGTATCACCCCATAAGTTTGTCTTTGATGGACGAAATAAAGATGCTACAGACATTATTATCATTATTTTCATTATCATTTTTACTTTTATTTTGGTTTCAGTAATGATGTTTTTTAAGGACCCTGTAATCGAAACTGGAGGCTTCTGATTCCTCCTGACCACGCCATGAAACAAGCTCCTTCCATATAGGATAGGTGGTGTTTCGTGGCAATATTTGAAGGACTCATTAACCTCCAATTTTCTGACTACTTCACAGGGACGTAGTAAAAAAAAACAAAAATGGAGTTTAATTGAAAGACTCGTATAACTCCACACACCTATATGGAAGGAGCTTGTTTCGTGGCATAGTCAGGAGGAATCAGAAGCCTCCAGTTCCCATACACGATCACAGGGTCCTTAAGGGGGTGCGGGGGTAGGGGACACGCTTTCTACCCCCCCCCCCCAAGCCTGTCCCCCTATTCCCGCACCCACCTAACCCCCCCCCAAGCCTGTCCCCCTATTCTCGCACCCCCGCACCCCCCCCCAAGCCTGTCCCCCTATTCTCGCACCCCCCAAACTCCCCCCAAGCCTGTCCCCCTATTCCCGCACCCCCCAAGCCTGTCCCCCTATTCCCGCACCTCCCAAACTCCCCCCAAGCCTGTCCCCCTATTCCCGCACCCCCCCCCCCAAGCCTGTCCCCCTATTCCCGCACCCCCCAAGCCTGTCCCCCTATTGCCGCACCCCCTTAATTTGAGTCACTCGGGAAATGGCACTCTTTCATACACCCGATAGAGGACTTTTGATCGTGATTGTACAAGTGTCACCTGGAGTCAGTCACAACCACCTCCAACACCACCAGTACCAGTGTCAAAAGTCAGGTCAGGTCTGGCTAGGTCAGCGGGGAGTCAGCATACACGTAAGAAGTAAGCACAAACAACACTCTATGTCTCGCCTTAGTCAGCACTTTCATAATTTTGACCACACACACACACACACACATACACACACTGGTAGTCTCCTTCAAACTAACACACACACACACACACACACACTGGTTGAGTCCCCTTCAAACTAACACACACACACTACACACACACCACACACTGGTAGTCTCTCCTTCAAAATAACATTAGTTCTACATAATATTATATAAAATGGTATGTTTTCTGCCAGTGTTTGGAGAAATATGACAAAAGTAATCCTTTAAAGTTCACCCAAAAAGATAAAAAAAATAAACAATTCCCTTAAGGGTATAATTCACTTTTGTTACATTGGAGTGCCTTGATTCCTCCAAAGTATGCCAGGAAACATGACCAGATGAACAAAATTAATGGTATTCTGTTACTTAGAATAGTTTGGAGGATTCAGTTGCTCCAGAATTACCAACATAAAATTTCCCCCTTAAATCTAATGAAACAAAAGGATAAGAGTGTGTAAAAGGAGAGGACAGAGATGGAAGGGTAGAATCAGTCAGCATATGAAGGACAAAAACAACAACACGTGACTGACACCCCAACGTCACTGATATATATATATAAGCCTTTGAGCACTGACGTCACCACCTACCGTACCTGTCTGTCTGTCTGTCTGGAAGTTGATCCCCCCCCCCTCCTCCAGCCAGTCTCTCTTTCCAGGTAATGATGTCACTCTTTCCAGCACCCGTGACATTCTCTCTCTCTCTCTCTCTCTCTCTCTCTCTCTCTCTCTCTCTCTCTCTCTTTTTGCAGTTTTTTGTTTTTGGCCGTTTCTCTGTTTACCTACTTTCCCCGTCTCTCTCTCTCTCTCTCTCTCTCTCAATACCCCCGGCGTCCCTCACATCTGCACCCTCCCCCCCTCCCTCCCCCTTCGGATACAATGGACTAGCCCCCCTCTCCTCGCTCCAGCTGGTGTTGTGGTCGGTTATAATACAAATGTTTGAGTGTGTTGTTGTTGTCGTCGTCATCTCTCAAACACTTCTCCAACCGTCCTGCCCCTCTGTCTGGCTCTGGGGCGGTTGGTGGGGGTGGTGTGGGTGGGAAGAGAAGGAGGGGGGAGCATAGGAGAAGGGAGAGAAAGTGATAAG